>WEIT01004244.1:80318-95741 GCA_013389985.1 Dryoscopus gambensis | reverse complement strand
TCACTGAAAATCTGATGGCCATTTCATGACCCAGCTTTATCCTGTAGACCAACTTGTCAGACACCACTAAGTTGCCCTAAAATAACAGAACCTCCATTCTACGTTAAAATAACTCTGCTGGGCTGATCATCATAAAAAGTTATAACCCAACATTTTTACCAGGAAGGGAAAGGCTGAGGAACTTCGGCTACAAGTCTGTAAAAGTATCACCATAAGCCAGCACATATGACTGTCAAGCTGATATGAAATGAAATATTCCTCATGATGACAGACTGAAATTTTTATTAGGTTTGACCAAATCAGAAGCAAAATATTGTGGGGGCTTTAATCTTGTGCTCCCTATCCTGCAATATTAATACTGTAAAAAAACAAAGAAAAGGAAAAAAACCCAAAACAGACCGACCAAACCAAAAAAAAGCCACCACCACACCAATCTCATAAAAAAATAAAAGAACAAAACTATTGAGCTGCTGTATCAGTCTTCCTGTGAATGATACCCCAAAACTACAAGAGCAGTTACCAGTTTTTCTATTTAACTCTTGCCTTATTATGTCTGTTTCTATTTCTTATCTCCAGATAAAATTTGCTTTTTCAAGTTAAACTTCCCACAGTCATAATAATAAATGGAATATGAGGCTTGAACTTGGTGTGTCTGTTTTTTCTCTTCTGCTTTCACTGGAGGTATAAAACAGGGTACATGAGAAAAGTAACACAACACAGAGTATGGAATGGAAATGAACTATTAAAGTCATGATAAGAGCTAGAGAGAGAGACTCTGAAATATGTGTGGAGTGAAATATGAGCTCTTAAAAGAGTATATGTGAAGAAAAAAACAGCATGCAAAAGTAGCAGCATTATGTCTTCATACTCCATGCTTCTTTCTTGTGAGACTGTGCCACATTTCACCCCAAAATTTTCCTTCTATTTGTATATCTTTAGCAGAGTTTTTTTTTTTTTAATAAAAGTAGAGTTTTTTGTTAATAACAGCAAGGAGGAAGGAGAAGTGATTGTGGCAAGATACAGGGTTTCACCTACGGAAAAAGGAATGCCAAATATAAAATGTGGTGGAGTCCCCATCCCTGGAGGTGTCCAAGGAATGACTGGACATGGCACTCAGTGCCCTGCTCTGCTGGGATCTGTCACAGCTTGGACTTCATGATCTGGAAGGTCTTTCCCAACCTCAGTGATTCTGTGATTCTGCAGAAGAACAACCCCGGCCTTCCACAGAATCTCCCAAACATGGAAAGTCGATTTCCTCATTAACCAAAATTCCTTATTGAGGCGTAAGGGAGGTCTCACAGCACACACGGATGACAGGAAAACCAATCCAAAGCTCCACATATTGTTTTATTTACTTTTTAAAAAATTAAACTCCATTGCAAAGCTGCTTTGGCCTCACACCCATGGAATCACACTCTATTACTTCCCTTTGAAACGCATCTAGTAAACTTTAAAAGCCTATCCCTCCAAAAGCAGAGGCCATACAAATACTTAAGGGGTTAATAAACTCTTCCACTATACCGAAATCACAAGTTTTACACCTCAACCCTGTGCAGTTGGAGCTCCTAAGAGAGGAGTAATTGCATTGTAGTAACGTTCAGGTTTGATTTAGGTTTCTCCGTGGGCAGGATGAAGTGTGTCTTACTCCTCAGGTGTGAGACTTGGCCACTCTGCCTTTTGCAATATATTATCCCAACGCTGTCAGAAAATGCTCAGCAGCGCCAGTCCTTACTAAACTGGGTGTGTTATAAATCCAGGGTAAGGAGGGGATTTCTTATGCCAGCAGTGCTTCTCAACCTTTACCTTATTACCACACTTCTTGGCTGCTCCGAGATAAAACTCTTTTCAGCTCTCTTTTTTTTTTTTACTGCTTGTGTGTGAAATCTCAGATAACGGAGCCAAACGCGGGGAAAGTTCAGGGCGGTTTTACGACTCTGTTTTATCAAAAATTTTGATCTACAAAGCCTGAACGCACAAATTCGTGGCTGTGGGATGAGGTCAGTGAAACCACACCCATTCCCTCGACAGACCTTCCTTCTCCTTCAGTGGACAACTTTACGTGGGCTCCAGAAATATGCCCTGAATGAGGAGAAGCACTTGCCCCCGGATTGAACGCGGTGCCAAGTAAATCAGGAATTCTCTACGTGGCGGATTTCAGCTCTGTGTGTGCTTGAGACACATTATCTGTGAGTTCTGGAGGTGAAGTCCCTTTTTAATGAAATTCAGCTGAGCAGGAATAGCCTAGAAACACCAGCAGGAGCGCCGAGGGAGAATGACAAGACAGGTTTGGCACAGAGGGATGCCTGAAACGAAATAACCACAGTGAAGATTTCCAGAGGGAAAAAATGTGGATCGCCTTGTAAGAGGGAAAGTGTGTGACACGAGGAACCGGGAGGAATGGCAAACACATGTCAAGCAGCACATTTTATTTACCTTTCATTAGCATGTCTTCCTAGGAGAAGGTTAAATACTCCAGGAGAGGGATGGGATTTTTCTTATGTTAACTAATCCAGACAAAAGTGAACGGAGATTTGCTTTCTTCAGCATTCATTGATATTAATTGCTTTATTGAACTAGCTGTGGGAACATGGATTTCCCAATGCCAGCATAAAAGATCATTATTTATAAGCTAACTGATCCCACAAATTCTACGCTTAGCTCAACATTTCCTTTGGAAACGCTGTAAGAATCTTTTAAAAAATCATTATATTTCATACTTTACACTAAGGCACACCAGCTAAATGATACCGGTTTTCCAGGGAAAGAAAAACAAGTTTTTAAGGCACACATAGCAGACTCCAAATCAGCTCTGAAATGCTGCATATCATTGCATTTTTCCTCCCTTTAGTTTTCATTCTCTCCCTTTTCCCCTGACTTACAGGTGTCCTTAGTTACAGCCATCAGCAAAAACAAAACACACATGCAGGCTATAAATCTGTATTTGTGTACTAATTCATAGGAGTAAAATATCTTCAGTTGCTCCTTCCAATTTCCTTTCCCTGTTCAATTCATAATTGTGCTGCAGTATATTGGGCTTAAGCTTTCAGGAACTCTGCTTTGTCCCAAAAGGTTGCTTAGATGGAGACCCGAAAATGTGGATTCTGGCTTCAAGGGCAGATATTTAGCAGCAGAGAATCCAAAGCACGATAAAAGCAACTAAATAAACACTGAAATCTTTAATCAAAGCACTAAGTTGTCGCTGTAACCCTTTGGAGATAGATATGGATTACTCAGTCCATCAGAGTTCATGTAAAAATGTACCAAGAAGTTAATAAATATGAAAGGGAAGCCAAGAATGAATGTTAAGTTCTTTTGTTCCAATATATCCTAACAATGCTTACAGCATTGCTGCAGTTAAGCTCAACTTTGCTGTTCAAAGACCAATTTTGGGGCTTTATGTGCTGGTTTAAATCATATCCGAGCTAAACATGGTATGCAAATTGCAGAGAGATAAATGTTTGTTTTACTTATATTCCTTCCTCTTTATATCACAGTCAGAATCCTTCACCAAAGCCCCCCAAAGCCATCATTTTTGGCATAGTTTAGATGCCAAATTTGCAAGCTACAAAGGAAGAACGAAGATATACTTTATAGCTACAATCATTCTTTCTCTGCCAGAGAGAAAGAAAAAAACACTTTAAATGGCCTGAAAAGAAGCAAAATATCCTTGGAGAAGACACACTTGACTAGAAAGATCATATTATTCTCAGAAGTAGGTTAGAGCAGATCCAAAGGTGAGAAAACTTTTTGCCTGGGTCGAGCAAAATGCCAGGATGCTGAACTTACATTTGAGGGTCTTTGGCCAGGTGAGACGCTTCTAGGTTTGCCTTATTAATGCAAAAAGGATTATTAAAAATAGGTATTTTACACAGATATCGTTGACAATCTGTGTAGGAAAAGTGCCTCATGGTTGTGTTGATAACCAAAGCCTGGGCATGATAACCCTTGGCTTAAAGAGATGCCAGCTGGGTGCCTCCAAAACTCTTCAGCAGAGTAAAGTGAACAAGTGAAGACAAGCGTGTCCATCAAGTTTCTAGTTAAGTAACCAGTTTTGAGGGTGGGATTTCCAAAATTTTTGGTTTTCAGCACCTTCAGAAGAAAGGACTTGTCCACGTAGGACAGCCAGGACTTGATGCATTGTGACGTGTTGATGACCAGGACTTGAGAGAAAAAAAAAGAGCTCGGTGGGCTTTGAGAGAGAAGAGGATCCTGTAGCCACGAAGCAAAATAGCCAGAAATTACCAGAAATCCAAAATTCTTAGAAATCCAAAACATGAAACCAAATTTCAAGTTTTCTTATCAAGACATTTCATGTTAGGCCATTACTGAAAAGGAAAGGAAGCACTTAGGAGCCTCCTCTGTGTTACTTCCAAGACAGCATTTTTTAGCTCTTTCCTGTGTTCCCATTGCTGTTCCCTTTGCAGAGCATTTCAAGGTTTCGGAGTCCATTAAACTGAAGATTTAATTGAGTTTACGTTGCCAGTACATGGCTCAGTTTAGTATTATTTGTACGTACATGTGCAAGTGAGCACTGTAAACTTGGAAAGGGACCCAAGGCTTGCTTAGGTGGAACTGGTCACACTTTGTGTTCAGTTGAAGTGTTCAAAGGCAAACCTAAAAAGAAGAAAAAAAAATCTTTACATCTTTTACTCGAATTGGGCTGGCATGGAAAATCATGTTCATATTGTACTCATTTGTGGTCTGCTTCTCAGGAATTTTAACAGATGACAATTCAAAGATAAATTTGCTTTAAAAATAAATGATGAAAAATAACTGGCTTCCCGGCTCCTATTTCATAATCTCGAAAGTATGTTCAGATTTATATAATTAAAGTAGAAAATAGAAGTCTAAAAATGAAACCCGGTTTTGCATTAGAGCAGCCGGCATTAATAGGATTCTTCTTCCAATTCCTTTGTTTTCTGCTGTAGCACCAAACTCCACCACAAGTGGGGGAAACATAGAATTCTGACCTGCTCAGATTGATGCCACAGCCCATTGAAACAAACTGGGCAGGTGCTATGGTGAGCTAAACCCCAAAACTGGGCCACTTTGGAACAATTTTTTCCACCTATTTATGAATTGTGGCTTTTAACACTCATTGCCTTCTTTAAGAGAAGACGAAAAAATAGGACTAATTTTCTTTCCTTCGCAAATCAATAATTTGGAAGCTGAGAGAATGTTGTTTTGGGTTACCCTGTAACCCAAAAATAGCAAAAAGGGCCAAAACAGCTCAAATATGATCCTGAGGGAACTGTGGAGTCTGAGGTCTGGCTGTAACCTTAAGATCAGCTGCATCTCTGTCTCTGGAGGGCAGCAAATTGCCTTGCTGGATGTGGAAGTGAGCAGTAATCCAGCTCTGGGGTCCCCAGCCCATGAGGGACATGGAGCTGCTGGAACACCTGGAGAAGGCCGCCAGGATGAGCAGAGGGATGGAGGATGGATTCTTGCTATGAGGAAAGGCTGAGAGCATTGGGATTGCTCATCCTGGAAAAGAGAAGCTTTGAGGAGATCTAAGTGTGGCCTTCCAGTGGCTGAACAACAAAAAAGACGGAGAGAGATGATTTACAAGAGAAAGTAGTGACAGGACAAGGCAGGGGTGGCTTCACACTGAGAGAGAGAAGGTTTAGATGGGATACTGGGAGGAAATTCTTCCCCGTGAGGGTGGTGAGGCCCTGGCACAGATTGCCCAGAGAAGCTGTGGCTGCCCTGGAAGTCAACTCTGGAAGCGTTCCAGGCCAGGTTGAAGCAACCTGGGATAGTGGAAAGTGTTCCTGCCCATGGCAGGGGAATGAGCTCAGCTTGCAGGTCTCTTCCAAATTCAACCATTCTATGATTCTAAGGGCTACAAGATTCAGGGATGTCCCAAGAAATTAAAAAGATACCAAATAAATGAGCAAGTGAAATAGCAAATACAAGAGATCAGTTTGCAGAACCAAAAAATATGGGCCTAACTAACATGGTGCAGTTTATTGCTCCTCTGAGTGATGTTAATACAATGAAACTCACACCTGAAAGGAAAAGCAAGCGTGGTTCAAACAGGGAATCACTGAAATAAGTAATGCAAAACCACAGTCGAATTTTACCCTGCGTAAGCCTCAACTCAAATCTAAAATTATTCATTTGGCCTCTGCACTTACATCAACTCTGAGGTGTTTGGGTGAAACATGAATTTGAAAAATCAACAGCTTGTATTAATAGAGACATGGAAACAAACAACAATTTTATGAGCTAAAACCAACAGAAATAAAAGTGTTTGTCCTTCTCTACCAATTTAAATTTTCAGGCTTCCAAATCAATTCAGTGAAAATGTCAATAAAATTGTCAATTTTCAATAAAATTGTGGGATTGCCTTTTTCTCCTTTTCTGTAGGGCCTGCATGAACCCTGGTCGTTGACCACCCCGTTCTGCCTATCCTTACACCCTTTTCCTGCTTTACCTTCAGAGTATTGCACCTCTCCCTCTTGATTATCCATTGCTTCTTCAGCAATGCCACCCCTCAGGTGACATCCATCCTCTCCCTCACCCATACTTACATCGTGTCCGGTCCAAGGCCATCTTTTCCCATTTTTCCATATCTGTGACTTCCATGGTGGCGGTGAGAAATCAGCTTCCTGATGAATGGTTTGAGAGATGAACATGTATTCATTTATTGACACATCCCTTAAAATAATTGAGACCTGTTAAAATGGATAGAAATCTTGATACATGATATGAATATAACATGATTGACTGGATGATCTCCAAGTCTAAGTCACCACTCATTCCTTGTCATGTTCAATTTTGTGTCTAGTTTTTCACCAAATTATTTGAGTCAGGGTCCCTGTCTTCATGTGAGTTTTTAGAGGTTTTACCGCAATAGGATTCTGACATAAATTATAGTCTTGGGATTGCCAGCAATTTAGTTAATAAAAACAACAATAATAAAACAAAACAATTCCTTGCGGTAGGCTAATCTTTTAAGCTGTAAAAGCCTGGATTGATTTCCGAGTACTAACTCATCTCTTGTGGATGAGAAGGACTGAGCAGCTCTCTGGACACCAAAAGTAAAAACTGAAATTGAAAACTTCTCATCCACTCACCAAGCAGGGTGGAATTCCAGTACATGGAATCACGAGATGGTGTGGGTTAGAAGGGACCTTGAAGGTCATCTACTCCCCCTACAATCAACAGGGACACCTCCCACTGTCCCAGGGTGCTCCCAGCCCCGTCCAGCCTGGCCTTGGGCACTGCCAGGGATCCAGGGGCAGCCCCAGCTTCTCTGAGCACCCTGTGCCAGGGCCTGCCCACCGTCACAGGGAAGAATTCCTGCCCAATATCCCATCAATCCCTCTCAGCTTTTCCTCGGCAGAGGTGTTTCACCCCTCTAAGCATCTCCTTGTCCCTCCTTGGAGCCCCCTTCAGCAGATCCATGTCTTTCTGTGCTGAGGACCCCAGAGCTGGACACAGCAGAACGTTAAACTGTAGTATTAAAACTCCAAAACCATTGTCAAATTGGAGAAAAGATTTAAAATTCCTATTTAATTAAAGAAGAAAAAATAAGATTGATTTTTATGGTTAATTAGGAATAACCAGAGTGTTAAATGCAGAACTGGGGATGTTCTGTTAAGGCAACAGCTCTGTAGGACAGTTCCAAAAATCAGAATCTTAAATGTTATGATACTGTAGAAAAATGATGCATAACACCTCAGAAAGCCTATGGATACAACTGGAAATAGTATGGAATATTCTTCTGCATTCCTTGGTCTTGATAATACTTGATCCAACCGTAGTGCTACAAACAGTCATTAAAAACCCAGGTCAAAAAAGATATGGACAAATTGGAGACAGATTAAAAGAGAAGAGTGGGAATGATAAATACCTAGAAAACCAGAATTTCAAGGGAAAAAATCAAAGATAGGGAATTAGAATTGTTTGCTCTATAAAAGAAGAGACTGGGGTAAAATACAAAAGGAATAAAAATGTAAACCAAAAAAAAAAGCCCTTCTGGCTCTTTTCTTTGGTGAAATTTCAGGGAAAAATACAAAAATAAGTGTTTGGTTGTATGGAAAACACCCCTTGAAATGAGAAACATTTTGTGCAATTTCATTAGGATTTACATCCTTTAATGTGAGATAGACTTAAAATCTATTTTTAACCAAAGAATCTTATTAAAGTAAGAAGATTGCCTGGTTTACTACTTGTAGTTGTTTCAAGCAGTGGTGGCTGATGATGCTCTTTATAAACAATAGGGAATAAATTTAAACAAGCTAAAAGATGTTTAATGTAAAAAACTGCAGCTTGAGAAAAAATATGTTGTTGTGGATTGCATATTTTACATGCAATTTATGCTGCAGTTTCTCTTCATTAACCACATCTCGCAGATTTTTCAAAGCACCAGCATGAATATTATTAACATGTGTTAAAAATGTGTTTAAAATAATGTATAAAGCTCTGTGTTTAAAGCAAAACTTTAGGTATAATGAACAAGGGTGTCTGTATTTTATATATTGGCTCCTGTGTGTGTGTGATATATAACTCAGAATGTGTGTGCACAAATGCACATATTTATTGCTCGTGTTTTAATTAAACTGAACTAGACCTTAACAAGAACATCTAATTCATAATTCTCTCATTCCGTTCTATAGATTCTTATTATTTAAAGCAGATGTAATCCATTCTGATATGTGACATATAGAAATTACCAGCGTCTCCTTTTCCTGTGTTCCTTTCCTTACCATTGGTTTCCTTTTACTACAGGAATAACTTGTGGCTTTCAGTTTTAATCTGCGCTACACCCCTGTCGTATCCATCTTCCAAAATTGCTTTTGGTAGACTGGTATTGACAGAAATCATTGATAACGGCAGACACAGGTCTTGAAAATGACAAAACCCAAGAATTTGAAGTGTGAGCAACCAAAAACACCTCTCGTTTCTGGGCTTCACTTCATGCTTAGTGCTGAGGCTGCCGAGGGTGAAGCCTCAGAAGGATTCTGGTTTAAGCAGTCCTGGTAAATTCTTCAAGCCAAGACTTGGTCCTGCTGCCTGGACAGTGCTGAATAGAGGAGAGAATTGCCAGTGGATTCATGCAGTGCCATAGCTCCTGGAGTCAACACAGGTTTGAGGACATCAAAAGTATTAATTGGGCCTATAAACATTACTATAAATTAGAATTTAATTCAGTGGGTTTATGCATCAGCGTGATCAGGTAATTCACCCAAACAAGAGGGTTTGTTAGCACCTGCTGGGACATGGGACACGATTTGAAGACGTGATAACTCTTTTTCCACTAAGATTTCCATGCCACACCTTGGGAGTTGCCACCTTCCTATTGCACTGCACTTCTGCTTGCTCCCTAAGCATGTATGGAAAAGACACGACTCGAGCCTCCCAGGCTTTTTGTAATACTCAAATATATTCCACTGCCAAAGCAAGGATGAACGAAAGCTCCCACCAAATCACAAGCACAGCAGTTACGTTTATCTTCCCCCACCTGGTTCAAGAACCTCGGATATCTTTGCCTCTGGTAAATGTTATTCCCATCGTTGTGCATTTCTGCCCTTTACATCAGGCCATGTTAACCAACACGGAGATAGCAGCTAAAAATAGTGAGTTTCCTCTCCTCTACCAGCAAGCAATCAAGTCTCTGAGGTTGATATGCAACCCCAAATTCTCGGACTAAAAGTTAAGGCAGCCTTTCCCTGGAGAAAAGCTAACTTCATTTCTAAAACATATTTGATTTCCTTTTTCTAATCTCTCCGTAGCCTTTTTACACTGCTGCGTGCTTTAATTTTGCTTTCAGTCAGAAGTTTAAAAACTTTAGCTTCTAATAACTGGAAAAAAATGGTTATTTAAAGATAACTGCAACTTGCTTAACATGCCAGACTATCATATGCTCGCTGCTTTGAAGCTGCAAATTAATGACGAGCAGGAACAGTGACTATCTTTCAGAGGAAACTGACCTCTTTCTAATGGCTCATCGCTAATGTCATCTGTCTGCTGCATCTCATTATGGGAATTTCACGGAGTAAGAAAGTATCTTAAGGCTGTGCACAAATAAAAAGGACCTTCTAGTATTGAGCACTTTGAAAATTTTTGATCTCTCAAAATACCTTCCTTAGATACTGGTTTCCCCTTTTGTGCATGGCACGCTGCTTATGTCATCTATTCTCTGTGACTAATTATGTTAATTTTGTGCCATAAAAGTAACTGAAGGCTGTTAAGGAATAAAAGCTTTTGAGTGGCCTTATTTCATAAACACCCCTTTTGAACAAGGCGCATTTAGTCATATTTGCAGTAACAGAAAGAGTCTTGTGCTAAAAATACAACAAAGGCTCTTGAATATGGCCATTTATTCCTACTTTATTAGGTAATTTATGAAAAGTATGAAGGGAAGCCTTTTTGTTACTATAATTTGCATAAAGCTGGTGCCCCATTAATGAGATAACTTCCTGCCTTTTGTGTACCACCAGCTGGAAATAGAAATATAGGAACTTTTCTGTCTCCCAATTACTTAACCTGCTGAGTTCAGAGTTGGAGAGTAAACAGGATTCATATCAGTCAAAGAAGTTGATTTCTGCTGCTCTATCTAAAATATTTTTATTTAATTAAGGAGCCAGTGAAACATTAAAAATACACTAAAAGTCCATCAGCTCCACGAGACCAAGGCTTTAGACCTGGCTTCAATTCTGCACCTGTCTTTTTGTGCTGTCAGTCACAATTAGTTGTGCTCCAGACTAGATCCATCATGAATCAAGGCAGACATCTAAACCCGACAGTTTGAGGGGCTGTGGGTGCCAAAGGATGCAGATGGGTTCTAGACATCGTTTAAAAATCACCTAGAAACTCGATTGGCATCCAGGGCCCAGACACTCTTGGAAATCCCATTAATTGTCTCTGGTGTTAATACTTCAGATATTGTGATTTCGACAGAAAACTCCCTGCTCCAGGAGGAACAACTGAGCGTTTCCCAAAGAGTAGAAAATTCCTCCTCTATACCACTGATTTGTGTGCCAAAAGTTCAATCTGCCTTTGGATTGGCTCATACTGGAGCAGTGATTCTTGTCATTCTGCTTAGAAACAGAGGTATTCACATTAGCATTTTTTTTTCATCAGTTTTCCAAGTTAATAGTATCATTTTGACTGCTGAATTAAAGGTATTGTTTATCAATTGTAGCATTTATACATGAGGTGATAATTTAGCCATAAAATCAATGGACCAGCTCCCCTATTTAGATATTTTTACACTGTTTACTATCTCCGAATTTATTTCAAGTGGCTTAATTATAATTAGGATAATGACAACTCCTTAAAAGTGTGCTGAAACGTATGCAGGATACAAAAAAAATCTATGTAGATAAAAGGAGTTTAAATTTCAGCTGCACACTCTGTGTAGTTTGAGGTCGGTTTGTTGGAGCATCAGAAATTGTTCAGTGGTCAAATTGCTTGATTAGCCCTACCTGCCTAATTTGTTAAGTCTGAATAAAAGGCATCCTCTGATATGGAACAGAGCATGTGACAGGTTTGTACCCACTCTTTGGCTGTACTTTGGGGATTCCCTGCTTTCCCATCGCAGGGAAGCTGCTCTCATCACCACTCAGCTCGGAAGGAGGAAAAGGCAATCAAAATCACCTTTCAGACAATCAAATGGATTCAGTCCCAGTTTAAAGAGCCCTTTGACACTCCCCTGAATATCTAAACAAATCACTGCAAACCCACGTATCACCTCATCTAGTTAAAATATGGATATATTTAGAGTAGCTGCAATAGAGTTTCCACTGTCATCTTAACTATGAGCTAAACCACGACTGCTGACAGGCTAAAGGTTGTCACAGTCAAGGTCCTAATTACTCTACAAATTGCAGCCTGATGATAAGATCCATCTCCTCTTGCTTGAGGCACTGGGCTGGGGAGGAAAGTCTCCGGACTGGGGAGGAAAGTCTGCACGGGCTCCTTTCAGGGGCAGCAGAGACACACAGACACCTCCAGGCTGGGATGCACAACTCCAAATGGGCTGATTCATTCTGAATTTAGAAGCCTTGAATACAGGCTTAGGAGGTACGAGCTGAGAATCCAATTATTTTTAGCCCAGTTTGCACTTAAAACGATGGTTTAAGTTGTGTCTGAAAGGCTGTCTGAATTTGAATCTTCAAGTGGCTAATAATCACCTAATTTGCTGCACCAGTGCTGTGTTTCTACCTGTGGCAACCAATGAAGCCCACAGTTTTTCCCAAACACCTTCCTGCCAGATTTTTCTCTGATATATTAGTGCCACTTATTATTTTGTGCTGCCAATTCGGTGCTAGAACGGGCTACTTTGCTAAAAGGCTGCATGAAAAAAATGCATTTCAAGAGCCTGCTAAAGACTTGGGAGAAGATGAAGAGCTATGATTTTCAGTATAGGACATTTGCTGGATTAATATGGTTGTGGTGCAGCAGCTCAGGCAGGCTGGGAGCATTCAGAGAAGTCAACAGCATTGAGTCTCTCTTGTGTGTGAAATATTTTCAAGAAGGGAAACCCTGCACTGCTGCAGAGAAACCCATGGCACCAACCCCATGTGTCAGGAGAAGGGATTCCATGGAGACCTCTGGCCAGAAAAGCAGCAGCCTCCTAAATATCCAGAACTCTGGAAGAAGTGACTGTTTCTGAAACACCTACACACAGAAAATCATGTTGTAGGGTTACAGAATAATATAGGAAACACAGAAATGGAGGTGGGAGCATCTCATGGGCAATGCTGGAGTATAAAGTTTATCTCTACTCTGACATCAGGCAAAGTCACTTAAAAAACCATTTTCACTCCTGACAATGAATAAAAAAATTATTAATTCAGAGGATTTTCTCTCTCCTCACTCTCAGACCTTAAGACTTGTTCTTTTTACTAGGTAAAACATCTTTTTGATCTTCTCACAAGGAAACTTCCCTTTCATTTTTCTCTTCACTTTGGTCTGAGTCCTGCAAAGGGCTGGTCCATCCCCCAAGGGAGGACACTTGTCCCTGGGAGATGCCCCTGATGTCCTGAGGGCCTTTTTGTGCACCACCCTCTCTCAGTCATCCCCCCGCACTCCTCAGGTTGGCTGCATCCATCCTCCCCTGCTCCTGCCCACGGATTTATGCAGCCAGAGAGGGAAAGGTCAGGGAAGGTGACAGGAGGGAATGCAGGGCGCTCCTTTCCTTGTTGTGCACAGGTTCCAAACCTCAGCCAAGCACTTACCCGGGAGTTATTTCTGCGCATGGCTGGCCCAGAATGGTGCCAACCTCCCCAATCTTTCCCCAGCTGCATCACAACGAAAGGTCAGGCGCTGTGGAGGGAAGGGAAAAGAGAAAGAAGTGCATCTTTATCTGCAGGAATGTAGGAATTTGCCTAGAAAGGCTTTGGGTGTTCAGTGCTTAAGATTCAGAAGAATATGAGTCTATATAAAACTTGAAACAAAAGCAACCCATTGACCTATTTAATGGGACTAGTCATTAAAGCCACAAGAGCCAAGGAAAAAAACAGCCTAATGAGGAATTAAAAAAATAAAAGAGGAATAAAAAAACCCACCCCTCTCCATGCCCACTAGCCCAGGGCTAGCTTAATTAAAGCCAATGTAGAAATCTGCAAGAATCAAGAAATAAACAGTTAAATGTGTTATTTTTATCCCCATATTCCTGGCTGCTCATTCTCTGTGATTGGTTTCATTCTCAAATGAAGCAACAGCCTCTTGTTTGCTTTCCATTCTCTGCCTAATTTGGATAAATATAAACTTTGCTAGGCAAACCCAGAAAATCAGTTGTTACCCTGACTATGGGGCTCTGATGAAGATTGTCTTGCGATTCTGATAATTACGAATATTTATAGTACGTGGTTTCAGAGGGCAGCACTAATTGGACAACGGTTTCTGGACTCTCTTCTCAAAGCACTTAAATGATAAATCAGTCACCAAGGACAGATAATATAAATAAAGAGATAGACTGGCTTTCCCTCTCCCTTCCTTTCTTCTGATTTACAAAACAGCTCCAACGAGCTGTCTGTGGCCAGAAGGCCGGGCTTACACCGGGGTTAGAGCGTTGTTATGTCTGTTTACAATGATTTGGGAGACTAGAGGGGAAAAGTTTGAATCAACAAATATTTTCTGCATTCCTACTGGTAACTCCAAGGCTGGTTTTCAGGGTGGGTTTTTTTTCCTCCCTTGTCTGTTACAAGTTATGATGTGTGGATGAAGGCTTTTTCCCATGCAGTAATGACTGTATACTGAGATTTCAAGGGGCTGTTCATGACAATCCCATTTTCTGTGTAATTTCATGGTTGTCTTCTTGAATGAAGATATTGGCTGCTCTGAAGCAGGAGGTCAGATGCTCCTGCTCCCTTTCAGTATTGTTCCGGAGTATGTTTCCTTTCAGCTGATGAAAAGTAATTCATCATTTACACCCTTGAATTCTGCCAGCGTTTTTTTGAACAACTTTTCTTTCCCCGTGGTACCTTGGGCCCATGAAAGAGATAAATAGGTTCAATACAACGCCGGGCCCCGGATCCTGGGAGCAGGTTCGGCCTTGGAGGCCCTAAGCTGCCCCTTTCTCATGATGGAGTTTGTCACCTTTCTACCTCGGGAAGTCAAATCCTGTCGACTCAGCCATCTCTCAGCCTCTCTGAAGTGGCTTTGGCACCCACTGGGGCATGTGAGCTTAAAATTGATTTTTTTTTAAGATCTGTCAAGTTCCCTTAAGGGAGTGGGCAGACAGCCGGCCCCAGGCCTGCACAAAGCGCTCGGTGTCCGGCGAGCGCCCGCGGAACTTCCCCGCCGGGGGCTCGGGGTCCCGGCTCCCCGCGCCCCGGGAGGGCGGCGTTGCTCAGGAGCTGCCCCCCGACAAAGAAACCTTCCTGCCCCCTGCTCGCTTTTCCTTTTCTTTGGGAAACAGAGGCAGCCAGGCTCGCTGGGCGACCCTTCGGAAGCGGGGATGCTCCTGGCTTGGGCGCGGCACCAGGTGCGGACTGCTCACCTCTGCTTGGGACAATGGGATTGCGTCCCCCACATCCTGGGAACGCTCTGCACTGGGCAAATAATTCAGTGCAACGCCCCACAAACCCTCAAAAATCAGTGCGCAGGTAGTCACCAGCAGCGGAAATTCGGATGCAAAGGGAATAAAGATTTTCATGAGAAAAAGAAATAAATATGTAGATACATAGATAGATATAAAAGTATAAAAATATATGATATCTATTCCAATTGTATGTGTTCATATATCCATAGATATTAGTATATATTCATACATATTAGTATACATGTTTATAAAACACATATACTTTATATATACATTATATATATTATAGTGCACTTTCTCAATGACAATGTGCACTATAATTAGTGTACTTTATATATATAGTATATATATGTACACTCTCTCTATATATAGTGCACTATATATAGTATATATATGCTATATATAGTTTATATACTATATATTCT
>WEIT01004244.1:66389-80163 GCA_013389985.1 Dryoscopus gambensis | reverse complement strand
TAAAATATATATATAAATTTATTTATATATTTAGTGCATAGCCCATTTAAATATTTGTGCATTTAAATATTTAGTGCATACCCCATTCTTTAAATGGCACAGGTGGTTGCAGCAAAAGGCATCGCATCTAAAGGCAGGACTGCTGATTGCAGAAAATGAAAATCCCTTTGCAGAGCAAGGTCTAAACTCCTAAAAATTCAGTTCCTGGTGGGCAGCTGGGGCAGAGGCAGCACCTCTCGCACCGGGGCCATCCCATGGCCTCGCAGGCATCACTGTGAGCATTTCAGAACCCAAACAGGTAAAGAAATTCATTTTGAAGGAAGGAGATGTCAGCAGATTTGATTGCTGGAAAGCAAAGAAAATCTTGTTACAGCAACACCTCTGAAAGGGGCTCAGTCTAAGTAATAATTTCAGTGCAAGGAATTCCAAGTTACTCCAAGGCCTGCATTTAAGCATTCTCAGACATAAAGGGCTTTAGCAATGTAACCCTTTATTTATTTTTTCAGTGACTCTCTCTTGTTGGGAGTAGTCTTTTAGAGGAGCAAATAATCTTTCAAGTTGATCAATTCTTGTTGATTTTTTCGCTCAGCACATGTCTAAAATATAGAATATTCCCCGGGTTGGCTTTTTATTTAAATACTATACGGTTCCCTCCTCCCCTTGCTGCAAGTGTTTGTTAATTTAACAAAAGTATCCTGTGCATCCACATTATCAACACGCGTCTGAGCGGGCAAAAGGGTTGGTTAATCTGCTGCTGTCGTGACAGCAGGGGGAGCAAAAATCACTGCGTCGGGGGGAATTCACAATAATCCTGGCTGTTAAAAACTCACTTCTGCAAAGAAATAGACACTTTCTGGAGCAAACAACTCGAGTATGCCGTTATTATCACCAGCCAAGCTAAAGCTGTAGGGTTACCCCAACCTTTGCTATGCAAACCTTTAGCAGAAGCAAACAGCAGCTAGAAGTAATTACAAGTTTGAAACAGAAGTCAGGGGAGAGCTGAGGTATTTTTAACTCATGAGGGCAGTGCTGGAACTCCCTCTGGAAGGAAAAAGGGACAGGGAATATTTGCAGCTTGTCTTTTATTTTTATTTTAGCTGCATGCTGTGCTGCAGGGGAGGGAACTGCAGCCCAGCCTGTGCCAGGAGGCCTCTGGCGCTTCACCTCCGAAGGTTTAAGGTTAGAAAGGGCAGTGGTGGTGCCACAACCCTGGCCCAAATATAGTCCCAGGAGAAAATGATACGAGACTCAATCAGTTACATGATTATGTTAATATTTATGTCCTGGAATACATCCACGCTTCCTTCTGCCCACAATTTCTTTTCGGAGTTCTGGGCTACCCTGATGGATTTTGTGGCTCTGGCCGTAAGCAATGTTACCCATAACGCCTGGTTTTCTTTAAAGTTTGATTGACTCTCAGAAATCAGACTTGATTTTTTTTTCTTTTGCATCTCTTATTGCCAATCAGGCCACATTAAACAATTGTGAACTGGATATTGTGATATGTGTCGTGTTTGTCAGTTCCTCAGGTGAGGCGGCACGTGCTGCCACAGAAAGGAAAACACTCCTCCTTTGTTCAGCAGCTCTCCATCTGCCCAGCCACCCACCCATCTGCCTCTGTGTATTCACACGCAAAAATAAAACCTGCTGAACAAATCCGCGACGCCTTTGTCCACACTACAGTGATTTTTGGATCTATTTTTCCTTTCAGTTTGCTGGAGTGTATTCACAGGATATTATTATCATCTCAACTATTTTTTTTTCCCTGCAGTTAGCATTCAGCAGTTTCTCTTTGCTTTTCTAATTAGCCTTTCACTTTGCTTCTGCTTATTTTCTGTAGCCTTTCAACTGCTCCACCTTACCAGATTTGGTATTTTTTTTTCAACACCTTGTGCTTACTGCTTATCTTACTCTTTACTATACAACTCTACTTAGCCACATTGGGCATTGTTACCTTTATCCTTCTTTAGACTTAAACCAGGATGAATTTCAAATGTCCTCCAACTGTTTCTGAAATATATTCCAATTTTCTTCAGTAGATTTACCATACATTATAATAAAATCCTGATAAAAATTCCTTAGCACACTCTGTGCTCCCTGAAAGTCAGCCTGCCGTAAGGCTCGCATTGCCTTTTTTTGCTCCTCAACAAATACTTTAAATCAAATGATGTCAAGATCACTGGATCTTTCATACCTCTCCAGTTCAACACCCTTTATTACCCCTGGCTCAAACCCTTGAATTAATTCAAATAGTTTCTGAAAGACAATTCAATAAGGCCCACAAGGAACTGGAGGCAATCCTGCGTAGGCTTTAGAGACATGAGTATTCCCTGCCTAGTTCTACCTTCTTGCAGTCAATAAAGGAGTAATTAAAAGCCATCTTATCAAAGTTCTGGCGCTCTTGAAGGCCTCTCTCATCTGTAAGCAAAGATCTAAAAGTTCAAAGAAGCCTTCAGAAAACCACCTGACTACCTTTATTGTGCCTAACTTTTATCAGCATTGACATTGCTATGTCAGCCAAAATACTCGCAGCATTTCCCTCTGAAGACACTCATCTCCCAGGAATACTGATAGGGCTCCTCCTCCATCTACCCTTCCCCTCCACAAACCCCAGCCCAGCATCAAGGAAACCTCAATTTCTTGCCTCAACCATATCTATGCTATTCCAATAATATCATGCTTATCCTCGATACTCATAGTTATCATTGATAAGTCTTTGATGTAATAAATCCTTGATATAGTATCATACTTATCCTTGCTATAAGATATAATCAAAAATGAAAGCAGAAACTTAAGATACAGAGTAAAATATATTACTTGCCAATTTTCCACAGTAACTTTTCATCATTACTCCAAAATTACTTTTTAATGCAAAGAGTAGTTCCAATCACATAGAGGCCCACATGATTCAGATACTATCATAATCACAATTAGATTACATTACTGCAATCAGGAATGGAGATCATTAAGAGAAAGAATATAAATTGCTTTAGTTTTACAAGTACTGAGCTAGCAAAATTATAATTAATCTCCATTTATAATCTTTTCTTTCATAGAACTGCAAAGCATGCTACTTTTTTTAGGCCATCAATACAAATTAGAACTAAGTAATAAAGCCCTAACTACTACTACTGTGCAGTTCTCAATTGTAGAAACTTTCACATTACACAGAGAAGGCTTTTCATGCAAACAGTGCCCTCAGCGTAGAGGGGTTTTCAGAGCAATAAGTCCAGCCATTTCTACAGTCAGTTTGCTGTTTATAACACAAAATGCAATCAAAACTGTCTATCCGTCCTAGGAAAAAATGGATATGAAGTCTGCTTCTGAAATTGGATGATACGTTTTGTGAGAGATGGGACAATAGTGACTTAGCAGAGGCAAAAAAAGAAAAGGACAAATAGCAGATTTCACAAGTTTTCAGAATTTCCACTAAAAAACAAATCTGCAATGTTGTCAGGAGCTGTGAGATGGCAGACGAGGCCTCATCTAACTCCAGTACATGCAGCCACATGGAATATACACAGCTCTAATTGGAATTTTTAAGCTTGCCATGTAAGTTTTATCTTCATTTTAATCCTCCATTTTGAGGAAAAAAAAGAACAGCAAACTCAGCGGCAGTATTGACCACCTACTAAATATTCTTCTAGACTCAACCTTTACCCTCTCTGACCAATAGGAAAAAAATTACATGGAAGGAAAAAAATTACATGGAAGAAAACAAATGAAAAAAGTAAAATGAAAAGCGGCCTGTTTTTAAATGCACGAGTAACTTTATCTCTTGGTTTGACATAGACAGAGCAAACCAGACTAAAATAATTGTTGGGGTTTTCCTGCTTAAATGATCATCCCAGAGAAAACTTGTGTTGTGCCGGCTGTATGGCAGAGGAATGAGTTTTAAAGCCAAGTGTAACAAATCTGCAAGAGCGCTATGGATTCCCTTCGGTTTTCCAGTTCTCAGGAGTTTGGTTCTGAGGCGGCAACCGCAGGAGAAACTACAAAACAAAGAGATTCATAGAATCGTAGAAAAACAGGATGGTTTGGGTTGGGAATGGTTTTGGTTGCTCCAAGCCCCGTCCAGCCTGGCCTTGGCACTGCCAGGGATCCAGGGGCAGCCCCAGCTTCTCTGGGCACCCTGTGCCAGGGCCTCCCCACCCTCCCAGGGAAGAATTGCTCCCGACTGCAGGGAAATTTGTACAACTGGGAATGTGCGAACCAACCTGCAATCACACTGACCCGTTCAAATGCACTCTTCCTTCGTCTGCTGCAAATAAACAGCATCCAGGAGGACTTGGAGAAGCCATGTGGAAAATCAGGGATTGAAGTCCACTTTCTGTGGGGAAAGGGCCACTGGAATGCTTTAGGTCTCTAGGATCAAGGCTTCCCTGCTTCCAGGGGATGCCCAGCACGGGATAAAGACAAATGAATGATGGCTTTGGATCTGTATGATTTGTGGACTTCCCTAAGACCCAAAACCTGGAAAAAGCTAGAAAATTTCCAGAAAAAAAAACCTACCATGGTTTGCTGTTTACATTAACCCACGATCAGTTACAAATCCCAACTCCATCCCACCTAGACCTCTTTCAAACCACCAATGAGATGATTAATAAGGCTGAAAACCAACTTTTATACTACATAAGCTGTGACTAGGCAGTTTCTATGTTACTTTAAAAGCTTGCATTCGCAGCAGCAGCTTATTCCCATCTAATCTGAATCCTTTAGTACTTTAATTCTGCTCAGCCCATCCTCAGGACCCAATGTTTTATTGAACACAACCTCCTCGCTCCACTGCTTCCTCAGACAACGGAGCACTTACTTCCTTTGAACTGGTTTCACTCAAACCCCTTGGCTTCTGGAGTCTGCTTTCCTTGCTCCTGCTCATCAATAATTGCTGAGTGCGGCCTCTTAAAGCGTTAATACTTATAAGTTATAATATAAAAACACATTTCCAGTCTTCCTCAGTGGTTGCTGCAGTTCAGGTGGGGAGCAGCACACACGCTGGCTCATTTCTGCCGTGGTTTCCTCCCCTGCAAGCCGTTAGGAGCTGTTCTGTGTGCCAATTGCCAGGCACAGATGTCCCCTGGGGCATGGTCCCTACAGCTGGCCGGGGCCAGGTCAGCAGCTCCTCACAGAGAACTTGCTTTCCCCCCACCAGGTTCAGCCGTGCTTCCAGGCTTAAGCCTCCCTGAACAAAGGCAGTTTTGGATGACAATCTTGGATGTAGGCCTTTAAAATCTTTGTACACTCTATTTCAGATATGCAAATGCTCTTTTGGATATGGCTCTTGATCAAGTTTTCATGAACATCCACATTTCTCTGCTGAAAAGCGTGTGAAATCAGTCATCTACCAGACTCATGCAGAAATTGCTTGATTTCAGTTTCCTTGTCTGCCTTTTCTATATGCCTGAAATTGTCTTTATCATCTCTGTCTATGCACTATTTATATTAAAATGTTTTTCTTATCTCCTGTAACCAATTCAGTTTGGGTCAACATTAAAACCTTTCCACCCACTTCAAAGAGAGCCAAAAGAATGCAAGAGAAATCTGAGGAGAAAACTATGAGCATTTGTAGCATCCAGGAAGCAGAAAAAAGCCAACATATTTGCTAATGTTTTTTAGTTAAAAAGTTCAGGGTATGCAGTAGTGCATTAATTAAATGAGCAAAAAAATATTTAATCTAATAAGATGCCACGAACCTGGAACTGGGAAAACTCTTAATGAGCATTAAAATAAAATTCACACACTTATGTTAAAACAGCTGAGGGGATACACACGTTAGAGGAGTTTCTGCTTTTGGTCTGTGGGCTGTTGGTGGTTGGTGTGTTTTGGGTTTTTTTTCAAACCTGCCAGCAAAAGAACACGATCTCAGTGATATGTCAGAGATAAAGTTGAAGCACCAGAATGCCCATGGCAAATTCAGGGAACAAAGACTCACTCATACAGAATAAGAATGAGTGGTTATGTACAGCATGCTGTTAACTCAAGGTGTTTCTGGGAACACAAGTCCTCCACATCAGACAAATACGTTGATTTTCTTCCACCTACGAGTTTTCTGCCTGGTGTGGTGGAAAAGGAGATTTTGAGCTACTGTTTGGTGAACATATTGCTGGAAAACAGATAATGAGAATAGGGTTCCAGAGTTAGCCTGGGTATAACAAGACAAAAGCCACTGACATAAAAATCAGGACTCTTCCTTGAACACTGGGGAGATCTTTCCAGCTGCAGCACAGACCCACACGTAGGTTAAAAAAAGAAATGGAGTAGGTAACCCACTTTCAGGTACGATGTCATAGTGAAACAAATCTCCTTTTCCAAGGAAAATCATAATTATAACAGATATGAAATCAGCGTGGTGCTCACTATTATTCACACTGAAAACAGTAGGGAGGGGATGTTGTTTGCTTGTCTGTGTGTCTTTTTTAGGATAGGCCCCATTCTTGTAGGATCTGGTGCAGAACAGACAGCGGGAAGCTCTGTAGGGACAGCACCAGGAGAGCTGGACCACTCCAGCACTTTGCTGAGGGAGGGGAAAAACAATGCAGTGATTACACAGAAGATGTGTCAGCGAGCAGTGTCTATAGCATTAGCTCCACTAATCCTCTCCCTAAGTCGGACTTGTCTTGTGATGGACAAATTATCCAGCTTAGTGAGGTATCTGGGATGGTGATAGTGTCTCAGCCCTTGTGTTCCCTCAGTTCTGAGGCTTCCTTTCAGCTCACGAGAGCACTCAAACATCCCCGCCTTTGCAGAGGACTGTACATGGGGTGGAGCTCTCACAGCCCTTATTCTCTGCCATTTGAAGGGGGGAAAAAAAAGGAAAAATAGAACTATTCCCTCAAAAAGTTAGCAGTCTGTCCAAGTGGAAATGCGGGCTTGAATGGGCACAATCTTCAAATGAATATATTCCAGGCACCTAAACTAAATATGGGCTCGATATTCCCATTCCCACTATATGGGGTGGGGGAGAAAAAAACCTCAATCCCACATCAAAAGGCATTAAGAGAAGCCAAGGTAGGACTGAGACAAACAAATCCTAGCTTCCCAGTTTCCAAGGATTATGCTTTACTAGTTCTTACACTGGACTTCCCAACTTCACTGTGCTTCATAAACATTAAGTTGCAAACTCTAAGTAAACTACTCTGGCAAACACCACCCTCGGTACAGTGATGTGCTCATAAAAGTGTGTCCTGAATGCTCCCCGCACAGCTATAATTCGTTTTACTTTTAATTAATTAAAGTCATAAAAGATTGAAAATATTTGGGTAACGTAGGTAAACAAAAACAATTACATTCACTTTATGTGAATAAGGGAAAAATATTTGTGTTTTTTTTTAAATGTCAAAGTAACAAAATTCTGTGGCAGCTTACCAAAGTTGTGGGTTTACCATCAACCCATTGTTAAATTAGAGTCGTATTTTTTTAAAAATATCCAATTGTTTGAGTGGGAATTAATTTAGGGAGCCCTACAGTCTGTACAGAGTAGGTCACACTATCTCTGCAATGGCTCCTTCTGACCTTCTGAATTAGATTAATAAGTGGTTTAGTGACCAAAACACTATCTTAAAAAATTAAAAATACTCTCTCCAAAAGCATAGATTTCAATACCAGAAAGGTTCAGCCAGTTCTTTATCATTCAGATGTAGATAAATTGAGTCCTTGCACTTTTCTCCCTATCTCTCTCTCATAAAATCTAAGTTCTGTCTGTTCTACGTAGATATTCATGACATTTTCTCACAAGAGCTGTGATTTACTCCAATGTCTTCAGCCAAAAATATTTCTTCTCCCCTCTGTTCTGTGTTATGTGCCTGACTAAAATTAAGAGGAAATAAGTAGGATGGTAGTGGGAAAACAGCAACAGAAAGGCCAGTATTGCCAAATAAATACAGTTTACCATCTATTTTTTAAAGAACTGAAAGCAATATTTTTTGCTCAAAAAATCTTGAAAATGTAAAAATCAGAAATATGTGTTATACTAATAAGAGAATATTTTTATGAGGAAAAAAAAACAGAGTAATTTTAAAACATTTCTTCCAGAAAACCAGATGAAAAATCAAAAGAGACAAAAGAATGGGAATCATACCTTGAAATGAAAGTTTTCTGAATTCAGGATTCCTGCTGCCCGTGGACTGTGAGTTCACCAAAAATGGCCTAACCTGTAACAGGAGAAAAACAATACATCGTATCTGCTGTACACACAGTATATATCACTAGGTATTTTGGATATTTACCCTTCTTAATTAAATTATAGCAATATTTTTGTTGTTAAAAATAAAATCTATAATCACTCCTCTAAGAAAATTATTTGGATTATTTTTCTTTTCTTAAGGAATATATTGCATACTAGCGAATAATATAATTCAAGAGAAGCTATGTCCCAAAATAAAATGACATTTGAAAGAGAAAGTGTAGGTGTGTATTTTCAGGGGGAAAATTATTAAAGCATCAAGGTTTCTGTCGAGGATGGCAAGAGACTAATTCCAAATAAATTGAAAATGCATTTATTTTGTTCACTGATCCTGAAGGTAAAATTTAGTAATTTTAAAGAATAAAGTATTGGCTACTTTTTGCATAAATTCACTACATAAATAAAAAAATTAGAAAACAAACATTGTGACAAATGTGACAAAACATTGTGACACTTTAGAAGTGAAACACCACGAATGAAATAGAAGCAATTAGCTGAAAATCAATTCAATTGTCCTCCAGGTCTAGGGCTGAGGTACAGGTCAGAAATGTAGCTGTGTAAATAAAGCCTTAAATACCCAATAAAAACAGCCACTCTGGAAACGAGGAGAAGAGTCTTATTTATACCTTAATTAAAATCTGATAATGCAGGAAAAAAAGAAAAAAAAGCCAACTTTGGGATTGGTGCGATGACCTGAAAATGGGTCCTGTCTCCATGAAGAAGATCTATTGTGTCCCAGGAGAACGTCAGAGGATGGGGCAGCTGAGATTTCTGCTTCCTGCTGTTGTGTATCCCATGAATGCAGGGGTCATCAAGGGGTTAGTGAATCCCTCGGGAGCTGAAATGGTGGGAATCTGCCAGTTGAACTCTTCCTGGCTGTCCTACGCCATCCGCCGTTCAGTTCTCCTGCTAAACCCTCCTAATAAAATATTCTCCTCCCAAAAACCACCGCAGGTTT
The DNA here is from genome assembly GCA_013389985.1 of Dryoscopus gambensis. NCBI lineage: Eukaryota > Metazoa > Chordata > Aves > Passeriformes > Malaconotidae > Dryoscopus > Dryoscopus gambensis. The sequence goes on along the minus strand of WEIT01004244.1, from coordinate 71,023 downwards.
TCTTGCAGGAGATTTTCCACAGCTGCGATTTCCATCAGGGTCAATTTTGCCCATAACTCTTCACGAGAGAATTATTTATGGATTGTTTAGGATGTATTGTGTGGGCTGATATCCTGGAGAAGTTTGGCATCTCCTGGTAGCAAACTTCGTGTGATTAGATAGGACTGCCCCCTTCTTAAAGCAGCCTCCAAACTAAAGATAATTGGTAATCTCTTGCAGCCGTCTGGGTGCAATTATTTCAAATTACTTTCACTTGTCTCTGAAACTTGCTATAGGTTTGCAGAAATATTTCACCTTGCAGAACATTTGCTCTTTTTTAAGTGCAATTTATTACCTTTATTACCTGTACATTGTGTGACACATAGCAGGATTAGTTCCACCTTTGGCAACGTCCAGTCCCACAGACATTTTTAGTGGTTAATATTTTCATGTGGTCATATCTGCACCTGAATACTCAAACTTTTAAAGGACAACTGACGAAGAAACATGGTGAGGCCTGGAAAGTGGCATGGTTTGCCTTGACATATAAACTGACTGTGAGAAGCAAAGTAAAAAGCCTAAAGACACCAAAAGTTATTTGTTTAGATGGTAGAAAAATAGTTGTGCCCATAAACATTGGCTTTCATCTTCCATTAATGAAATAGACTAATATTGGTGTAAGTTGAAATCTACAGATTCCCGAAGCTGAACTGAAGTTTGCAGCAACTGAGCTGAGGGCAGTGTTCCACTCTGTCATTTTTAGCTGCAAATTTCTGCAGTTCAGTATAAAATATTCACTGACAAATATCTTTAGCTGAACTTAACAGTGGTTGTGTGTGTGTGTTTATATATATAAATTATCAGTCTATCTGAGCTGTAACCCAACTCCTGGCTAGTACTGAAACTGTTTCATAGAATCATATAGTTCCAGACTGGTTTGGGCTGGAAGAGACCTTAAAGCCCATCCCATTCCACCCCCTGCCATGGGCAGGGACATCTTCCATTATCCCAGGGTGCTCCAAGCCCCGTCCAACCTGGCCTTGGACATTTCCAGGGATCCAGGGGCAGCCACAGCTTCTTTGCATAGAGATTCTAAAAACAGTTTTGCCCTCAAATTTGAAAATTAATCAGTATTAACCATAACGAGTGCCCAATCCTAGGTGATCTCTTCAGGTAAAGGTGAGAATGTGCTTTCTTGAGATCTCTTGGGGCTTCATTCAGAATCTGAATGGGGAATAAACTTGAACTCTCTGTATCTCTACAAGGAGGAAGAAATCTTGCTTTTTAGAGCTTCTGTGGTCACTCTGAGTGAAAAAGGAATGAATGGCAAGGGAGGGAACTGTTTCACCCAAAAGATGTGGTAGCAGTTTTCAGAAAGGGTGAAAGGTATCTGTGATGCCACTGGAGTGACTTCTTGATACTTCTTATGAGTATAAGAGAAAACTAAGTTGCAGAAAAAATGAAAGGTAAGGTAAGGAGTCAGGGAAAACTTCTGGACAGTCAGGAGAGTTCCCAACTGAAACAATATTAGGAGGAAGTTAGGAAATCTCTGTTACTGCAGGCAATTAAAAAGAATTAAGCAAACATCTGTTGAGACTGACACAGGTACTGTTGATCTTACCTGGAGGCAGGGGTGCATTAGGTGACCTCTCTTTTGCTGTGTCCTCTTTGATTGCTGAGCCACGTCTTTCTTTTCCACCTCCTTGATGTCTCTCCTTGTGCTACCAGACAGGAATGAATGTGCACTAATCAATTCGATCCCCACAGTTAATGCTTTTTCTTCATGTAGGCAGTTGGCTTGAGGAATCAACTGCAGCCTAAATCACAACAAATTCTTAATAAAAACACTCAACATATGTGAATCACTCCTCACTCCTCCCTGCTATGGAGCTGTTGTGTAGGATAGACTGGAGCCACAAACAACACTTGGAATAAAAAGAAAACAACTCACAGCATAACTTACAACACCACTTGTGAAACCACATCTATCTTTCAAGACAGCTTTGCATCATTTTCAAAAGAAGCAGGTATAGATGCTCTCAATCTAAAGAGATCAAGTTTCTTTTGCTCATTGTTTTCAACAAAAACGAAAGAATATCACAGTTACAAAGTTTTTATTACTTATAAACATGTATTTTCAGCCCTAAGGACTAGCAGCAGATATTTATTTCTGCTCTTTTCATTTTCTAGCTTTCCTGTCTTCAAAATCACCAAATACTTTTTAGCAATGTTTATATTTTGCTGGAGCACACTGGTGCCACATAGAATATTTTGCAGTGTTTTCTTCAAGGTTTGAATATTGAACTTTCTTACAGGTGGATAAAACATTCTTTTCTAGACATTCTTGGCACTAAAAATAGGTTTATTATATTATGGAGAATGAATTTAGAAAGTTCAATTTTCATTTGGAAAGGCCAAGAGACCTGAAACAATATTTTTATAGATCATATAACATTAATTTAAATTAAGTCATTTGCCCCAAGAAAGAATATACCTGTCTAAAGGGGATTCATGAGCTTTTAGATAAATATAAGAGATTAGGAATTTTTTGCTTGTGTTTGTATTTTTTTTTTCTTTTTGGAAAGCATTTCTATTTCCCTGCTGGGCTCAGAAAACACATAAATATTTTCTTTCCTTCACCATCCAATGTCTACACAGAGGGAAGAACAGACACTTTATCAGCATTTTCTTTTATCTCACTGCCCTTTTTTGCTCTAGACACATTTTTGCCAAGTTAATAACTCAATAATGGTAACTGGTAACTCAATAATAATCACATTTGATAGTGCATTATGTAGTAGGCTTTCATTTGTCAATCTTAAAACACTTCTCCAAGGAAGCCAAGTCTTGCACCGTGTGATCCTACCGAGATACAGACTCCTGATGCAACTTGCTCAAGGGCAGACAGCAGGCCAGGGTCACAATGGGAACAGAGCTGACATAATTCCTTGAGTTTTCCTTCAGTCTGACATTCCCAGGCCTTTTTGCCTCATCACTCAGCCTCCCTGTTGTACAGTTTGGGTATATCATTCCTACTGATAGGTTCACTTCTTTTATTTCAGGATAAAAATGCCCGGCTGATGCCAGTTATTAGCAGTGTGGGATATTAGGAATGTGTTACTTCTGAAGGTGGGGAAGGGTCTGGAAAGTGAATCCCATGAGGAGCAGCTGAGGGAGCTGGTGGGGGCTCGGCTTGGAGAAAAGGAGGTTTGAGGGGGACCTCCACAACTCCCCGACAGGAGGGGGCAGCCGGGGGGGTCGGGCTGTGCTCGCAGGGAACAGGGACAGGAGGAGAGGGAACGGCCTCAGGCTGGGCCAGGGCAGGCTCAGGGTGGGCATCAGCAGGAATTTCCCCATGGAAAGGGTGCTCAGGCCTTGGAACTGCCCAGGGAGGTTTGGAGTCTCGATCCCTGGAGGCGTCCAAGGAAGGCCTGGAGTTGGCACTCAGTGCTCTGGGCTGGGGACAAAGTGGGGATTGGGCACACGTTGGACTCCATGGTCTTGGAGGCCTTTCCCAACCTCAGTGATCCAGGGGTTATCTGTTCTATTTCCACAATGACAGAAAATGAAAATCAGAGTAGGCCACAAACTCACTTTTAATACAGACAAATTCCAGCTCTGTTTGTGCATAACAAAAGTATCCTTATTATTTATGTCCTGACTAGAGGCTATTTAAATGCAAAATACCTACCTTGCTATCAGGTTGCTACGCTATTACTCTCTGGGTAGGAAGCCTACATCAAGGAATCATGTAGGGATTTTACTTCCTATATTTTACACCAAATTAACGACATATTTTCCTGACTAATAATAGGCTGCCCTAACAGTAATAAAGCATTCAAATATCAAACCAGTTTGAAATACATGTACATACCCACCATTTCATAATACTGCACTCAAAAAATGCACACCCTTGTAAAAACAATTTGGAAGAAATTGTATAGGTCCACGAGACAAGTTTCTGTACTAGAACATGCAGTAAAGATGTGCCAAATTCAGGAGATTATATCTGGACAGCATTTAAATCAAAGCAAAAGGACTCGTATTAACTTCCATGGGACACGGAATTTACTTAAATCTATAAATTAGCTCAAAAGAATTAATTGATTTCTTCCTATTTACACCCAACTTTACTCTGAAAACTTTGAGGAAAAAAAATCTGATTTCATAAAAGTATTCCAGCAATTTGATCTTTCAAGATATTAGCATACTTTTAAAATGCAAAACTAGAGTTAAATGTTTTTAAAGCCAGCTCTTTAGTGCTTCTCTTCAAATAAAATCATTGGTTTAGTTGCTGAACTGGAGTTTAGAATCAAATTTTTAAAAAATGTTCCACAAAGGAAAAAATAGCTAGTTAATGAACAGCTTTATATATAATTTTCTGTAAAATATTAGCATTTTGGGCAACATCCAAATGTGAGCTCCCTTTGTAGAGCAGATATGTTGCAGAGATATTCACTGCTACTTAAGTAATCTCATATTCAAACTACAACACAAGACAGTGTTTAATGTTCCAGAGCTTCAAATGATGGAAGAGAGGGGTCTTGAACCAGTTGTGCTGACTGGAAGATGGCATGAAATTAGTTGTGAGAAATCCAGTGTGGACTATTTAAACTTCATCTTGAAGGATTTCCTTTAAAAATTAGCTCAAAAAA
>WEIT01004244.1:43843-66365 GCA_013389985.1 Dryoscopus gambensis | reverse complement strand
AAAAAAAAAAAAAGGAAGAAGCACAACTCAGACGCTGATTCTGCAATCCAAGGTACACTTTAAATGTGAGAATTGGTACTTACTTTCTGCAAAGCATTTCAAGCCTGAGGTTGCCTGAAGGATGGATCTCACAGGTTGAGGAATAGTCAGTGCACAGAGTGACAGATCCCTGTTTGGCACGTCTGACTGGGATGTGTCCAGCACAATAGTTCCTCATTATCCATATTTCTGGGGCAATCGCTGTAAAACACTTTTTTTAATGGAAATATTTTGATTTTGCATCTGATAACGCACATGATTTCTTAGTTACCATCAGTTAATGTGTATTATGGAGAAGTAAAGCTTAGGACTAATTGCCTACCATATTTCACGATAGGAACAAAAATAAGTTGCATTTAAGTTTCATAAACTCTAAAATGTACCTTGAAACTGAGTGAAACAAAGAATTTTTTGTTCTTTGATGGTAAAAAACCTAAGTTTCCTTAAAGTAAAAGAACAAAGAAAACCAACAATCAAACAAACAAACAAACAAAAAATCCCCAAGCTACCAGACTGGTTTTGGATTGCCTGTGGTCTGCAATTTTATGTGCAAAGTTGGAATCCAGAGGGAATCTCAAGCCTTCGTATATAAACTTTATAATGGAAATGCTGTCAAATGCTTAAGTACAGCAAGGCAAATGGCACAGCTCTAACATGTTAAAAAAATATGAAAATGCTCTGAACCCGGGGTGAAGGCGAGCTGTCTTGACACTGAACATAGAAAGGTAAATGATTGGAACTTTAATTACTTTGATCCGTCATGCCTCGTAGCTATATGTCAGCTAAGCCAACAAAACTGACACAGAACAAAGGCCATGACTGTTTCAACATCTTAACTCATTTCTTATGGTTGATTAATAAGTCTATTGAATGAAACATGTGATGAGAATGGAGAAAAACATCAAGCGTGTGTTTATGAACAAATCCCATGTGTGGGATTGTACGTCAGGGATGTTGGAGGTTGGGGCAAGGTGGGGATTGGCCTCTCCTCCATGGCAACCAGCGATAGAGGAAGGTGAAATCTCAAGCTGTGCCAGGGCAGGCTCAGGTTGGAGGAAAAACTTTTTCAGTGAAAGAGTGGCTGAGCACTGGCACGGGCTGCTCCGGGAAGTGGTGGAGTCGCCAACCCTGGAAGTGCAAGGTGGGGATTGGCCTCTCCTCCATGGCAACCAGCGATAGAGGAAGGTGAAATCTGAAGCTGCGCCAGGGAAGGCTCAGGTTGGTCATGAGGAAAAACTTTTTCAGTGAAAGAGTGGCTGAGCACTGGCACGGGCTGCCCCGGGAAGTGGTGGAGTCGCCATCCCTGGAAGTGTTCAAGGAATGAGTGGAGATGGCAGTTTGGGATGTGGTTTAGTGAGTGTGGGGGTGTTCAGCTGAAGGTTGGACTTGGAGGTGTTTCCCAACCTTGGTGATTCCATGCTGTGTTGCTTCAGACTGTGGAGGAGCCGGCAGCTCTTACCGTGAGTGCTGTTCCTGGGAATGAAGGTCCATGAGCCATCCAAGGGCAGCCTTTGGGGGCACGTTGTCCTTCTCTAGGATATGCCTATGTTTGCATGAACCCACACACAGTAACTTCCCGAATATCTCCGATTCCTTGGTCTCTCATTAGTTATGGATTAGCCTCAATTCTTGATAGACTGAAAGTCCACGACCACCAGCAGTTTCTTTGATAATAACAGAGCCCCAAAAGGCAGAGGAGAGCCTGTACTGATACAAACACCCTTTTCACAGGGATCTTGCACCTTAATTCACTGTCACCTTCCCTTTCCAAAGCCCATCCTCTCTCCAAGTCCCTGACGGCACTTCAGTCATCTCGCACAGAAATCCAACGGGACAGCTCACGTTTATGACTTGTATTCCAGTGATCTCTTTCATTCTTGAAGGATGCTGCTGATCTGCCAGAATGAGGCAACCACGAACTTCTGACCCAAACCTGGATATAAAGCTTTCACTTTAATTTCCTCTTTGCACAAACTTTTCAGTCCAGTGCTGATTTCAGGGGGGATCCTATGGCTCTACTCATATGCTTGATGTCAATAAACGTAGTTTCCAAAATTATGATCTAATGGACACAGTCATGATGAGCCAGAATTTGGCCCCTGCAGCAAAACCTAAAGCCAATCATGGTATTTATAACAGAGAGTATGACGACATTTGTTCTGATCAAAAACTTTGGGGGGTGTAGCAGAGACTGATTTCTGAATTTCATTTATATTTGAATCCAAGCATGAATTCAAATAGTAAGTGCTGCTTTTGCCAGATGAGAGATGAAAAACATTGTTTTATTAAGTCAAACATTTAACTTGAATCTTGGGAACAGTGTCCACTAACTAAATACAATGAGCACATGCTGAAAAACCAAAAAAAAAAAAAAAAAGGAAAGGCAAAATCAGGAATGAAATCATCCACAATTAGTGCAAGTGACTGTCTGCTGAAGTGCTGCCCTCTCTGTACCTTCTCTTTCTCCACAACTGGCCTGCACTGACTGGCTGATCATGGTTTCATAGGACTTTGTATGAGACTGGCATTAGGCATTTGCAAATTTTAATTAACATTTAGTTTATACATGATCAAGTACTGGTGTTTTATATTCTCCCATGTCCCCAAACTGTATCTACTGCAGTCCACTCAACTCTAACACAGGGAAAATGAAATTTTCCAGGGTTTTCTATAAGGTGAAATGTTGGAGAGCTTTTCAGGCTCTGCTTCCATAAAGCTCATAGAAAATCTGATGGGTTTATTGAATGTTAGAGATTGAGAATGGAGGTGTAGGGTGCCCATTTTTTGGCACAGAAATTCAAGATGTTTTGAGAAATAACCCACTCTGCCTATATCCAGTAGCAGACCTTCACCCAGCCTGTGTTACCACCACTCCATAAATTTCACAGACTCTTCCAGGCCTTCAGAAGTGCAGTCTGGAGAAGATTAGGTGGATTCAAGAATATTAGTGCAATTTCTTCCAAATATTCTGTCCTTCCTTGGAAGGATTTGAAGAAACAGTAACAAGGGGACACAGAGGAGACATAAGCTGTGTCCTTCCATGTTATACAGTGAATAATAAGAACAGAGCAGTGTTTGCCAAAATCATTCCTGAACAGAAAAGGAGGCTAATTCAAAATTAATTTCATTTATAATAAATACCTCCACCAGCATTTTTATAAATAAAACACCAGGAGTTATTATTCCACGATGTATTTACAAGGAACGGGCAATTCTGTAACACAGTAGAAGGACATCCCAGTCCTCAGAAGTTCAGGACTGACAAATCCTAAGGCACCACCCACCTTGTCAGAGTCATTGTGAGCTCATCTTGCTTCAAACTCAGTCAACATATGTTTTACTATTTACCTTGATAAGTGGAGAATCAAGCCCAAATTTCTGTCATTTCTCCCATAGGCATCTCTCTTTTCTCCCTTCAATGACTTTTTAAAGTTCCCAGAGCATGAAACATCACTTTGATGCTGCATCACATCCAGTTAGGAAGCTCTGGCGTGTAGTGTTATGTTTAAACCAACATGCAAATGTAATCAGGACTGACATGTCGTCCCGATAAAGCAGTCACTCAGCTCTGAGGAACTCAAACAGACAGCTTATAAAACAGAGATTCTCACAGCCACAGGTTTGGGCTTTTGGAAATTAATCTCTAAGTCAAACTTAAAGAAAGTTTGAGAAGGATCTCAGAGATGTTCCATGCTGGTCAGTGTTTAAGAGGCATTTGGATAATGCCCTTAATAAGATGCCTTAACTCTTGGGCAGCCCTGAAGTGGTCAGTGGTTGAACTAGATTATAATTTTAGGTCCCTTCTGATTAAAATTCCATTATTCTCTATTCTAAAGTTTCAGTGTTTGAAACATTCCCTCAGGGACCTTGAGTTGGCCATGGAGATCTGAAGGAGAAGGCCCACAACCAACACGTTGCCACTGGAGCATTTAAGCTGCTGTGAAAGCTGAACTCCCCCATCAAGTAATGAGATCTAGGACAAGACTAAATGGCATCAGGTTGCACCAGGAGAGGTTTAGATTGGATAGTAGGGACATTTTTTTTCACCAAAAGTGTTGTCAAGTCCTGGTACAGCTGCCCAGGGCAGTGGTGGAGTTCCCATCCCTGGAGGGATTTGAAGGCATGCAGATGTGGCACGTGGGGACATGGGTCAGTGGCAGCCCTGGCAGTGCTGGGGGAACAGTTGGACTCCATCCTACAGGGCTTTTCCAACCTACACAATTCTGTAATTCTATGAACATGCATCTCTGAGGGTTTCCTGCATCATCTCTGCAACACCAGCAGGCTCAGCCAAACATTCCCAAGCTACCGAACCCAAGAACAGGAGGGGGAGGAAAGTGGGATTTTCCTCACCTCTTTTCCAGCTAATTCTTGTTAACACTTATTGAGAAGACCATATTGTGCTAACATCCTTTGGGAAAAGTCCTTGCCATGTCCCACTCACTGGCCAGGAAGATTATGAGTCCTATCAGGGTGGGAAGACCTTCTCCTCTATCCCTCCCTAGTATGACTCCCTGAAAAACGGCTCTACATGCTTTGTTAAAGCAAATCTCACGTGCTGATAGCCCCAGTCCTCTGGATCTGGGTTAAGGACACCAGATCCCAGTGGAGGGTTTAACTGCCCAGTCTTTCAGGTCTCACACAGCACATCCACACTTGTGTGGGCCTCTGTGCAAGGGTGACCCTCAGCGCTTTGCCAGCAATATTGATTTTGGCTTTACAATGCTTCTGTTATCCCTGTTCTAAAGACGAGGGGAAAGGCACAGCTAAATCACTTATCAAGGCTGACAAAAAAAAGCGAGCGCCGGAGCTGAGAATAGAAACCAGATCACCTGAGGTTTCATTTGCTGGGAACGCTTCCCCTTCCCTCTTCCTTTGAATCTGTTTAGTCGTGAGGCAGGTCATTGGGAATCTGGGCAATATGCGGATATGTTTTCTTTCCCAGAAGGAAATCGAGCTTTACAGGCTCACTTTACAGAGGCGGCCAGTCCGCTTGGGCTGCTGAGGTTTTTGCAGCTCTCACAGGACACTGCAAAATCCAGCAATCAGACTTGTGCAGCCGGAACGCTGTCGGAGGAGATGGCAGAGCACAGGAACAGCACATTATCTAAAAACAGGCTCACACAATATGTTTCTACGGACATCAGAAACTAATCTTTGAAATGGTCCCTGATGAGAGCTGGATTGGCCCGGGCTGCCTTCTGAAAACGTTCCAATTCCTCCTTTGCATCCGGTGTGTGTTTATTGGAGAAAGAATAAGTCCTCGTTTAAATTCTGCACATGTATTTGCACTGTGACCTTTTTAGCTGTTACCTCATGGCTATATCTGAAATTGGTAATAAAATGCAACTCGGGATAAAGAACTGCTAGGTGATTTTACACAACTATAATTTTACACTCTCAAAAGGCAGAATATGTAATTCCTTAAGCCACACACGGGAACTCGGTGATACCGGGCTGGGTTTTTGCTGTCAAAGCCAACACGGTGTGAATAAAGCCAACTCTGTACAACAATACAAATAATGAGTTAAACAGATATGCACGGCTTAGCTGATCCTGATGCAGTGAGAAAGCAAAACGAAGCTTTGAGGATGCTACATCATTACAGGTATAAACAGCTCCCACACCACATAATTGGGTATCCTAGTGGTTTGATTTGTGTTTACCTGTAACCCTCACAAATTTTTTCTGAAGAGTCTCCCAAATCTGACACACTTTAAACAATTTCCAAGACATCCTATTCATGTGTGAAAAAATACAACAGAACAGTGTAATGACTGACAGTGAGAGTGAACCTTGAAAACTATTATTATAGTTAGACTCTACCTTTTCTTATACTATTTTATTGCATTCCACTGTTCTGATTTTAAGGCTCCAGTAAGGAGCCCTTGTGTCAGGTGGTGGCCACATGCAAAGGAAGCCAGAATATGAAAACTCAATATTATAATGTCACTCTGCTTCCCTATAAAGTCCACCCAGGCAGGGCGACTGCTGCGCACAAGGAGCACTGAGCTCAGTGGGGCTCTGCCCAGCCATGGGCTCAACTTCACTGACCCAAGAGGGCAGATATCGTAGGATTATCAGAGAATCATGGAATGCTTTGTGTTGGAAGGGACCTTAAAGATCACCTCATTCCATGGGCAGGGACACCTCCCACTGTCCCAGGCTGCTCCAAGCCCTGTCCAGCCTGGACTTGGACACTTGCAGGGACCCAGGGGTAGCCACAGCTTATCTGAGCAGCTTGTGCCAGGGCCTCATTGCCCTCAGAGGGAAGAATTTCCTCCCAATATCCCATCTATCCTTGCCCTCCTTCAACATAAGGCCATTCCCCCTTGCCCTATCTCTACACACAGTTGCCAAAAGTCCCACTCCAACCTTCTTGTAAGGTAAAACTATTTCAACATTTTCTGAAAGAGCTGAACAATCAAATCCCAGTTCCTTGTTTAAACAGAAAGGCAGAGCATGGTGGAAAAGCCATTTAAAACCAGGTTCTGAAACACTCACACTGTATTACCAAATCAAGCCATGGATATACCCCTAACCCCTAAAGAGTGCCAACAGGTATTTAAAGCCTAAAAAGACTTAGCAGAAAGGTGGAGGTACAGCAAAGCAGCAAGATATTTGCCATCCGGAGCTACCCACAGGTACCCATAGATTCCCCACTCCCTGTGCACCTGCAGGGAAGGAAATATTCATCTGCATTTTGGAACTGACAGCAGTTGCCACCCAGCAGGTACCTGCAGGTCGTAGGGTGAGGTTTAAACTACCAGCACAGTTTGCAACTGCACCAGCATCTTGCTTTTCCACTACACATTTATTTATTTCAGCTGACAGCAGTCTCCCTGTCCAGATTTGTAGTGGCACAATACTTTAGAGTTCAAATTTGGGTTTCAGTTTAGCAATTAACACCAGTATAACAAAGCCCTTAAGCGTTTCTAGCACCTCCACTGATCTGAGAAGTACCATAACTAGTAACCCTTAGGCAACAAAACACACTGAATCTGGGTAATTCTGAGCTTGCAGGCAGTTCCCCATGAATCAGAACAGAAATTGTAGTGACAGAGATGCCTGGATTTTGTGCTTGATTTTACCTAAATTATACGTATTGTTGGTTTATACCTATAGCAAACCAACCATAGAAGACCCCCCAGCACCACTTATATTGATGTGAGATTTCTAAGCACAAATGTTGCACAAAACATTTCTATTTATATTAATGCAAACACCAATCTCCAAAAGCACATCAGATAGTCATTACGTCTACAACACTTTTCATAGGCAACAAGACCAAAAGGGATCTTCTGGGTCATCAAATCCATCACACCATCAAATCCAGTTTATAATTGCTTTCCCAAACTGCTCCTGGTTCACCTTAGTGCTGTGTTTTTGCTTAACAGAGAGTATTTGGGAATATCATCTTTCAAATGGCTAAAAGATTTCTACTTTGTTTGTGATCTGTTGAAATCTGTTCCTCATTTTTTGTGCCTACGCTGCCTTTTGGCTCAAACACATCTCTGTGAGTACATCCAGAAATAAAATTGGTGTAGGTGAACGATCACTCAACCTGCATAAGAATAAATCTGAGTTGTAGGTGTGCTGGGATTTCAGTTCATGCTTCATCCCTGTGCTCACCTCAGCCTTGGAATGATATTTCATGGCTGATTTAAATGTAAGATCAGAGCACCTCCAGAAGGAGCAGATTCTGTTTCACAGGCACGTCGCTCCATCCACCTCTGTCGTGTCAGGTCCTGCAACAGTGAAACTCAAGGTGTGCTGGATCAATTTACCTGCCTCATTGAAACCCAACAGTGTGAAGAAAATAATTTATCTAACTCCAGTTCCAGCATTTGCTCGTTTTTCCAGACCAAAATAATGTAATTCGTTTAGGTGTTGTCAATAGAAAAAAATTTAAAAGAAACAATCATCCATCAGTCTTATGGGAAATTCACTGACCCTCTGAAAATGTTTCTTAACATCTCCCATTCCTTCCTCTGCCTCTGAAAAATCTGATTGCACAAATATTTTCTTGACCCAATAATTTGCTGCTTTTAACAACTTCTAAAACTTCTACTTCTCACTTTGGGGGTCACTTTTATCTTTAGGATATTTTATTTTAGAAATTAATTCCTGAGATGACATTTTAGTAGATGCATTCATAAGAATCCAAATAGTATTTTCAGCATTTTTTAAAAAAATATCTTAATTTCTGGAAGCACCTGTAGAGCTTTTTTGCTATCACACTTCATTGTATTTTCTGTTATTACTGTTGTTTTGCCCTTTAAAAGCAAATCCACTATGTTTTAATGAAATTTTAACACCAAATTTTTTTTTACATGTGTTCTAAGTATTCAATTTGTTTAAAGAGCTCATGAGGGTTTTTTCCCCCTAGAGGTGATTCATTCTTCCTTTTTTATCAAATTATTCTATAGATTTTCAATACATTTGTGCAGGATCAAGTCTAACCTAAACACTGGATATTTTTGCAGACAGTTTCATTAAGAAAATACAGAATGAAAGTGCCTTTCTAGTTCTTTGTCAAGGCTGCATATTTTCCAGATTTTCTTTTGGTATCGTAGAAAAAAACTAAAATGCCCTGTTATCTTTGCATTAACTCCTGATTTCTATATTAAAATGTTTCTGTTATTGTAGAATAATATTAAGGGAAAATAATAGAGTTTAAATGACAAAAACCTCCTTCAAACCTCACCACAGTGTCTCAGCTCATTGGGAATAATCTTCTCCACAGTGTGATATTGATAGTTGAATTCCAAATTAATATCCGTCTGTAAAATAAGCACAAAAGGTCATAATCTGGCTCCTGATAGGCATCCTCGTCTTCTCCTGGTGTCCCGAACATCCAGCCAGCCACATCTGGAGCTCGACAATGTCACATCCCCAAATACAGTTGTGATCCCAAAATTTCCCCAGAGTTTCTGATTTATTTTTTTCAGCACGACGAAGTGCAAAGAATTTCTATACCAAATGGACGATTTTTTTTTTCAATTTAAAATGACAACTCACTCAAAATATTATTCAAATACGTGTGGAAAAAGCTTTCCAAAACACTCTGCCATCATAAATGACAACATTTATTTTGAGTGGAATGACACCTTTTCTTTACCCAGAAATCATGTTTTAATTTTTATAGCTCCAAAATATTATTTTTTTTAAGTAGAAATGGAACAAACATTAGAAAAGTCTCTTTTTAATTGTTAGAAAACAAACAAAAAAAAATTGTGCAGTTCTATCTATTTTCTAGTTGCAGGACCAAATGCTCCTTTTATAAATATTTAATTGTGAAAGAATAAGAGAAGCTGAAGACAGAAAGGGATAGAAGGGGAAAGGAAGTTACATTGGTTTAGTTGCAGAAAATATTTATTATTTTATTACTATAGTTTAGACATCCTGGGGTGAATTATGGCAGATGCTCCACAAAGCCAAGCAGGGACTTCACAGAGTCTCTAGAAGCCACCAGTGAAATCTCTTCTTCCCACAAAATCCCTCCTGCCCAGAGCAGATGTCAGACTGGTAATACACCAAAGACAGAAAGAGCAAAGAAAAGTTAATTACTCAGGCTGGCTACTACTACAGAAAAGAAAATAAGAAGTTTTTTAACAAGTTTTCCCACAAACGTGAATCCCCTCGTGTTTTTACCCCAGAGTTTCACTCCTTGGTGTTGCAGAACCTTCCTGTAGCACCAAGCAGGGATTTGGGACATGAACCCTCAAACCCTCCCCAAGAATTCCAGTTCCAACAAAAAGTTATTCAGAATAAAATATTAATTCTTTTTTCCCCGCTATATTACTCAATGATGTCTTCTTATACTTTTATATTTTAGTGTTTTTATTAGTAAATAAGTGAAATAAACAAAAATATTAAAGGCTATGTTTTCAGTCGTGAATCTTGCCCTGAAACACTGGCATGAAGTAGGGTTAGGTGAAGTGAACTTCCATTATTTTCCATCAAAACAAAAAAATAGGAACGTTTTCCCTGAATATCACCAAAAAGGGAAGGAGAGCAAGAAAAAGTTTGATCCTGTTTAATCTCAAAAATCATAAATTCATGCAAGAACTCCCTCTGCAGCCATGTATCCACATTCTCAGGCAGATCTGCGTGTTGCGACTCGGACACCACAATTTTCTGCTCTCCAATCTCTGTGTGCGTGATGCAGCACGTGTACAGGATGCATTCCACAAACAAGGACAGAAGAATCCAAAGTTTAGGCGTTCCCGGTGGAGAAAGGACAGTATCTGAAAAACATCATCATCCAAACTTCAGAAGACCAATTTCAACTCAAGGGAAATTTCTACGCACAAGGGATCGAGTGTTTTACCCCAGTTCAACTGATTAGCTCAAATATACCTCAGTCATCACCATGGCTTTCAACAATTATCCTTTCCATAATTTTAAAGATGAAATGAAAGACCAATGACACCTCATGTACTTCCCAAATATTGAAAACCATACAGCTTTCCATTCCCAAAAGAGAAATTTTACTTAGAAAAATTAAAATGGTTTAGTTTATTTTTGTAAATTTAATTTCTCAAACCTTTTGCAAACTGGAAAATTTATCATCATTCCTTGCCACAGAATTTCAGTTTTGATCTGTTATTGCTTCTGTGTGAGAAAGCTTTGATTAAAAATCTTTGAATAAGACAAACAATTAGCCATACATGTTATAAAAGCCGCGTGAGTAATTCCCATAACCAAAGTCCAACTCCATATCCAAACATTTTCCATGGAGCACTCTCCACTCATCTAAAACACAAACCTTTCCAAGCCCAGAACAGGTTTCACTGGCAGTTTTCAATGCTCAAGACTGCTACTGAGAGGATATTTTCCTGCTGTGCTCCATGTCATCCATACTTATTCACAGTGACAGTGGGATTTCTTTTTCTGTGAAGTCCGGAGAAACGCTTACTTTGCATGGTCTGGAGTCTGTTCAGAAAGACATTAAAACCAAGCAGTTAGAAGAGGAATTGGAAAAATTTCAAACAGGTGAAGGGGAATTTGTCCATCTGATGAGGAATGATGCGTCCACGGCGCTCCTCCACGCGACATCTCCAGCGAGACAAAGCTCGGTTCAAGGCTTGCCGCACGTGAGTCCAAGGAATCCATAGGCAGGATATTCTGATCATCCCTGACAACTGGATAACAACGCAGAGCAGTCCCGGGGCACGTGGTTGGATGTAATTGCACATCAACAAGCGCTGGAGATGATAAACAGAAGAGCAGTGCAAAAATACACTGTGGTTGGCAGCTGCGGGTGAGGAGGAACTCTTGGCATATCCGAGCACAGAAGCTTCGGTGGAGGAGGATGACTTTCCCAGGAGCTGCTTGTTTGTAACTTTGACAAGTGTTTTCTTTCAACATGGATGATGTGCTCGAGCTAAATGTATTGTTACACCCAGATTGACAGCTCACATTTCCAGTCCTGTCCGTTTAACTCACGAGCAGCAGGCGTATGATGAAAGTCTAATGGCAGCAGCACTTTTAGCATAACTCTGTGGAGGAAATATTTCCTGAAATATTTGTCCAGCTTGGATACACCAACTGAAATAAAAACAGCCAGCCCAGGAAGGGAAGGTGATGTGATGGGTAAATTCATCACAATCACTGTCCCCTGAAAATTTTGAAAGCTGAGGTGGCCAACAGAGCAAAGATATTGACAATTGTCTCCATGTACTTAACACGAGTTCAGCTCCTGTCCCACACACTTCTGAGGGGCCATGAAATTCAGATAAAATATTCCAAGATCCATTTTCGCAATCAAAGTTACCTGACAGGCAACTCAGATCCACTTACAGCCTCCAAACCCGCACAGGCACCGCAGAGAAATTCTTCTGCACGAGGAGGGCTTCACCAGAGTTGATGTTTGATATCCACACGGTCAGGAAAAATCCAAGAGACTGAAAATAAGTTTTCCACAATCCCTCCTGAGCAGTGCTGGGTTGCACTTGGGCAATGCCTTCTCTGACAGGAGCAGCTGACCCAAGGTCCTGAGTAATTATGGATATTAAGGATCCAATATAACTTTTCCGAGTGTAGCATGTGAGCATTAACATCCTGGCCGAACACCAATTTGGATAATTATTTTGCCTACCTAAATGTCCCCGTTTTCATTGGAATTCTTCATTTCCAAAGCTGTTCTGCAGTGCTGTTGAGCGCTGTTCAACAGCTGCAATATCTCACCCCAGAGATGGCTGCATTTCAGTGGTGGGTGATGCGATCCAAAGAGTTTGAATATCAGTTTAATCACTTTGGCATCCTTCAGGAACAAAGTCACTATTTAAATGTAAGATTATTGTAGAGAATAAAATTGTCAATAAATGGAGTAATGTCTATCTCTAACTATAAGCAATTACAGAGCTAATCTCCAACTCTCAAAAAATAACACCAGATGGTATTTTTCAGAAAAGTCAAATGTAGAATATTATATTTTTTTGCATTTTTCAGTACATCATGATGGCAAATAATATTATGTGAATCCTGCAAGTACAAGAAAAATCTGCAAGTATAACATTCTTCTCTTCCAGCGAACATCCTGTGAATTCATAAATATTTACATTTTGCAAGTTATAATTATGTAGCACTGGAAGAAAAAAAAAAAGAAAAGAGTGACTGTATATACAAGTTCATAAAAGAACATTCATAAATTAAAAATGTGCATTGTTCTGAAAATGATACCTACTGTGTTTTTTGTGTCAGCCTGTCAAACCATGGGGTACCTTCCAACCTTTCCCTTAGCTGAGTAAAAATTATACTTTTAGGTTTGAACAGCTATTGATTTCTTAGTGTGGTCATTACGTGTGAAGTCATCCCTGGAGGGATCTGTTAAAGCAGCAAGAAAAGTTTGTATTGCAACAGGGATAATGCTCCTGCACAAGTTGACAAACACTCCAAAAATTTTTGGAATTTTGTGGAGAAACCCTCACACACTAAATTCAGACAGTTCTGTGTTGTCCTGTCACTGTCTCTTTTTAACTGGAATTTTGTATTAGTTTTCCTGTTGCAGCAATTTGTATACTGTAGGATAATTTTAGTGTTAACGAATCTGAACTGCAGGAGAGTCCTGGAGCTGAGATTTCAGTTGCAAGAACATCATTTTCTCAGCAACCAGCAAAAACTATTCATTGAAGACTATTTTTATTGAAGGAATTTTACCATTTTGATTCATGAATAATCCATGAACAGATGTTGATTTTTACAAGTTCAGTTGTTATTTGAAATTGTTTGAATACTTTATATAAACATATTGCAACCTCTGGGTTATTTGTATTTTTTTTTTGGTTCTATTACAATGTTCAACTATTCATTGTGAGATAGATTGTGTCCTCATACAAATAAACCCGTACCAATGTGAAAAAAATAAAATGGTTGGACAGGTGACCTAGGTGTATTATTCATGATGTAAATTCTTTAGGGAAAAAGAAATAAATTACTTTATGACCAGAAAAATCAGCTTTTGCAAATAGGAAAAAAGAAAGGAGAAAATTATTTGTATGAATGCTTAATACTGGCTGTGGGATGGTCAATCCCTCTGAGTGTTCTTATGAAAGTGAAAGCTGTGCACAACCATTCATGCAAACAGATAAGGATTTATGAATATGGGAGTCACTTTGATATCTTAATTAATAGCTGTGAAATCACCTTTCACTCTCTCTCTGAAGTATTTGCTCAGTTGTATTGTTGAGATAAAAACAAAACCACAGTGGCAGCACCTTTCTCTTGTAGGTGTTTTCAACCTGGGCTGCTTTTCCATTTTCCCTCGGCTGTTTCCCTGCAGGCAAATCATGCATTTCCTGCTCTTCCTTTTCTACCACGCCAAATTTGCATCCACACCAGACAGTTTGTCACAGGAGAAGCCTGTGAACACAGCAGGCGACTTTTTAACCGTAATTTTTACCTCGTTAGCTTGTGCAATATTACCCTAATTCCAGACAAATGATGCCACATCTTCCAAGAAGAAGGAAGTCACCAAAAAAAGGTTTCAAACCCGAGTTAAGCATCTAAACCTGAAGTCCTTTCACCTGCATTTACAAAACATGAATCCTTTCCTTTTATCCTTGAGTTAGATCCCTTTTAGGCGCCTTCGTGGCAGGCCCTGGACAGACATTTATTGAAAAACTTATTCTTTATTGGAGCTGCAACCTCCTGGTTTTTGTAGAACCATTTAGGTTGGAAAGACACCTAAGATCATGAAGTCCACATGTTTTCTGACCATCTGTGGAAAATTTACATGGTTTCCTACAGAAAAAATAACCGACCAAACTATGCAGATCTTCAGCTCCATGTTCTGGGAAGTGATTAACTTTTCTGAGAAATTACATTTAAGTAAAAGAATAGTTGTCAATAGGATCATGGTGACGGAGAGGTGCTGGCTGTCCAGCTCGTTTATGAATTTGGGACGGCAGGTGGGATGGTTGGTGGGATGTTTTGGTTATTTATATTACCTTTCAGAGCTTGTTTTTCTCATGATCTGAAACATCAGAAGCTGGTTGGCTGTCCTGGCTGTGAGGAGCCTCCAGTGACAGCACAAGGGCAACTTGTTCCAGCGGAGAGTAGGTTTAAATTGGATATTGGGAAGGGATTCCTGGCTGGGAGGGTGGGGAGGGGCTGGCACAGGGTGCCCAGAGCAGCTGGGGCTGCCCCTGGATCCCTGGCAGTGCCCAAGGCCAGGCTGGACGGGGCTTGGGGCACCCTGGGACAGTGGGAGGTGTCCCTGCCCGTGGCAGGAGTGGAATGAGATGACCTTGAAAGTCCAGCCCAGAATATTCCATGATTCTGGGATTTTGCTCTTGGGCGCCAGCCCAATACCCCTGACAGCCAGAGAGGAAAACAAAACTTAAAACTCAAATTATAAGCAAAATAGAGATTTTTTTATTTATACCTGTAAAACATACTAAGATTCTTTGCTTTATTTTTAATGCTTGGGCAGTTGGTAACATTCTCTGTGAGGCCACGGCGAGATTTTTATTCCTGACTCACTCCCTCTGCAGCATCTTCATGGAAGCTGCAAACCAACCAACCATCAGTCCAGGTATGTTTATATGTTGCCACATATTTCAGTCTCCCAAATGAACTAATCCCCGTAGTTGACAGCACTTATGTTGCAATGACCTGCAGTCATCTGATCAACTTTCTGAATACTTACCAGCTATAATCAAATATATTCTCATCTCTTATTTGAACAAATCAAACAGAAATTGAATACATTTTTTTTTATGAACACTAGCAATATGTTCTCTTCTCTGATAATTTTGACATTAAAATTCCATTTTAATAATCCCATCCTTCAGGCTTTGCAGACTCTTAAGGTATTAAAGCAAAAATTATCCTAAGCAGTTAGATTATAATGTATTTAAAGATTAGACATTTCATGTTGAATATTAACTGCTCCACTTCCCAGGGAAAAAAAAATGATGCAGGTTTTTTTTTCTTGTATAATTTATACATTCTTGATAGGTTGACTATACAAAGTTCAAACCTTTTATGAAAAAAATTCTACGAAATATACTCATAGCTCCACATTATATTAAAAAGCTGTATATAAAGGTATTCGAAAATATTTTTGCTGACATCATTAACACATTTTAATCCCTCAGAAATAGGCAAAATGGCTGTTCAACCTCAATGTTGCCTGTCGGGCTTCAGAGCTGAGACAAGATAGTAAAATATTTGCAATCAAAGGAACTTTTATTTACACATTATAAGAGATGGGTCACATATTTGGACTTAAGGTTTCATAATAATATAAAATAGAGAATTACTAAATAACTTTGAAACAAAGCATATTACACCCCCCCCAAAAAAATTAACCTTTAGCCTAATTCATAAGTATTTCAGGTATTTGTCTCAATCCTGACAATTCCTTATGAACACTCCCCATCCCTGGAAGTATCCAAGGTCAGGCTGGATGGAGATCCGAGAAATCTGATGGTCTATGGAAAGTGCCCCTGCCCGTGGCAGGGGGTGGAACTGGATGGGTTTCCAGGTCCCTTCCAAGCCAAATCATTCTGAATGCTCAAACACAGGTCTGAATTCAGGATACTCTTTTATGAATGCAGAATACTCTTTTATGAACGCTCAAACACAGGTCTGAATTCAGAATAACCATTCAGCCCCAGCTCCTGGCATGGACATTGTCCCCTCACCACTTGCTGACTTCCTCTACCCTGAGTAAAAATGCTTTAAGCTCACCTACTGTCTTATTCTGAAACAGCCTCTCTGCATTGAAAAACCTTCATCTGCAGAGAGAAAAACAAGTTTTCTCCTTCGAGTTTCTGCTTCAGGATATAAACTTGCAGCGTGGCTCAAAAAGACACCGACCCTGGCCTGCCAGTTGCCCCGGCAGCAGAGGTACCTGTGGAGCCCCTCAAGGGCTTCCCCCCCTGGAGGGCAGCAGCACAGGGTGTTTCTCCTCTCTTGGAATAAACACGGGGAAAACCCTGTAGTGCAAAGGAATCTTTTTCCATTGGTGGGTAAACAGCATCGGAGACAGCCTGACTTTGTTTCCACTCTGGATGACACCATAAATACCCACCCTTTCCTGTGCTATTACTTGTTCATTTTTTTAACAGCGTGCTTGTGCTATTAGAAGTGTATTTTGGGTTATTTTTTGTGGAACGTTTAACATCTTTTCTTTTTGTCCTTTTGCCTTGCCCTTCAATTTTGACCGTGATGGATCTAAGCATATTTAGGACATTAAGGGCAAACTAAATTGTTGTTTATACAGTTAAATGTAAAAAGCATAATGGTAGGGTAGTGTCTGTATTCTGGAAAATAAGTACACTTGTCTGATTTTTATTACATATCTTCTCTCCTGATGTGTACTGAGCAAATTGTGGGGTCTCTGCTGAAAATGCAGCATGAAAGTTTAATTCATCTGCAGGATCTGTCAACCTGAGCATGCACTGAGCAACTGAAAACAAAGAAAAAACCACTTGTGCTTTAGGAGAGACGCTCCAAGAATGGCTAAATGAACCCTGTGCAACCACAGGGCTGGTGAACGTAGGTAAGTGATGGACATGAGTTATTTCCTCCACCAACAGCTGGTACCCGGCATCAGCACCTGCCCTGGCTCTGCAGGCAGCTCCTGGGCATTGCCACCCCGAGGTAGGAGCTGAGAGAGAATCCCAGACTGGTTTGGGTTGGAAGGGACCTTAAAGCTCATCCCATTCCCCTCCCTGCCGTGGGCAGGGACACCTCCCACTGTCCCAGGTTGCTCCAAGCCCCGTCCAGCCCGGCCTGGAACACATCCAGGGATGGGGCAGCCACAGCTTCTCTGGTGCTGGTGCCTCACCACCCTTCCAGCCAGGAATTTCCTCCTAATATCTCATCGAAACCTACTCTCTGTTTAAAGCCTTTCCTCTCTTGTTCAAGCCTTCCTTGACTGCTGGAAACGGTTCCTGCAGAAATTCCGGTGAGATCTGGAGACGAGGACCCAGCAAGGGCATTTTCCAAGCAAGACACACAAGTCTGGTGGCCTGTGCGTGCAAGGGCTGCTAATCCAGCCCCAGCTCCCTGACCTCACACACACACGCACTGCTTTGCCTGCCCAGATGTTTTCTGATTAATAATGAGGTCACCCCCAATGCCAGAAACATGGCCTTGCAGTTCTCCAACACTCTTGGAAAGCCACGGAGTGTTTAAAGGGGATGAAAAATTTAAATACAACATAAGTATAAAACGCAATAAATCAAACGAATTTGTTTAGATGAAAAGCACTTTTTTGTTTTTGTCAGCACAGCAACTGTATATTCCACAATTATTATAATGTTTTCTGACATAAAACTGCTGTATCTGACCCAGGACTCTGGTTACTCTCCTTCTTGCTTTACAGGATGGTTCTTAAGAAAATGTCTGTATTTTACCATTTCCAAGGCTAAAATAGAAAACAAAAAATATGAAATTGGAAAGGGATAGCACACACCATTACAGTATTTCATCCTTGGTCACTATCCCCCTAAAAAAAACATTGAGGAAAGAGTGAAAAAGGCTCAACTTTGAATTTCTGCCCCAAAACAATGGGCAGAGCTGCAGAGACAACTGAAATGCCCACCCTAAACAAACCAGAGGAGAGACATGGCTGCGTCAGAGTCCTGCTTCTCCCTTGCCCAGCTCTTGGCATCGCCCTCATGACCATTCCACTCTACCGCCTTTGCTTTGCGACTTTGTATTTTACCATAAATTACTTCAAGAGGTCCAAAGCCCAGCACCAAACAGCTGAGTGTGGCTCCTACCATAATTTTTTGGAGTCCCTAAAGGCAGAGACCTGGAAAGGGAGATGCCTGCAGAGACCAAGGGCTGGTCCTACCCCACCCAGGGAAGCACGGGCTGGGGACCACGGAGCCATGGGAAGAGCAGCTCTTTTTCCAGGCTCATGCAGCACCACCTACAGACAAAAAGACCTCATTTCTCTGGAGTATTTGGGAACGGCAGAGGCTCCCACCCTTGCTCCTGCAGTACCTTGTGTGCTGCTGTTCCCGCTGCCTGGAGCGCTCCGGGAGCAGCAGGGCTGGAGGCACTTTGCATCTCTTTGATTTAATCCAGAAAGAAATCTTGAGAAACCAAAGAAGGTGAACGAGAGTGAGTGTCTGGCGCTAAATCACGAGGATCAAAGACCCAGAAAACAGAGTTTTGCATAAAAAGGTCAGGCAATTCCCGAGGCCTCTTCGCTCAGAACCAGGTGCGTCAATAAACAGTTTAATTTGGGGATTTTTCTCCTGTGATTCTGTTTCATAACACACAGACATCAAACTGGAAATCACACTATTGCTAAGAAATAGCACCCTGAACGTTCCTGGCTTTCCCAGCCCCTTCTGCTCCGTGTGGTGTCGGAAGCCTACGGAACTCCAGCGCTGCAGTCTGGGATTTGCCGTGATAAATGTCTCTGGAACGAGGCTGCACGCAAGAATTCAAAGGTTTGGGGGGTTTAAAATTATGTTTCTCTGCTTACAGAGAGAATCTTGAAAACGTGAAGTGCATCACACAGAGACTGACGTCTCCCGGTTTGCAGAGAGTATGGAATGAACCGTGCCTCGGGATGCGAGGCATCCCACTCTCCTTAGTGCTGAACCTGCAAAGGACAACTTTCAGCACAGTGAGATGCGAAAACGAGAGTACGGAAAACAATAATTTTTTAAAAAGGCAAAATTAATTTTCACGTTAATAGGGTATCTGTTTTACAGAATATATTTTCATTTATATTTCAGAAGAAGAAATTTAGGCAAAAAACCCGCAAAACCTCCCCAAACACACACACACACACACAAACCTATGTCCGAGATGGAAATCAAGTCCTAGAATCTGACACTTGTTGCAGAATTTAGGTGTGGCTTGATATAGAGCTAATACAAAAGAATTCCTCTTGAACTGAAATTTTCCTGATGGACCTTTTCTCCTGCTGGCTGCTTTTCTAATTTAGTTAATTGTAGAACTTTGGATGAGTGCAAACTTAGAACATTTCGGGTTTTAAATGCAGGATTTTCCGTCGCATTTTATGCCAGTGAGTGATAATGACACAGCTTGAACTTCAAACATGTCTAACCAGTTAGAAATTCTCTGCAAGAGGAAATGCAGAGACAAAAAAATAAAAGAAAAACTGTTTTTGAATTGTACTCCACAAATGCTGAACATTAAGCATGTTTTGAGAATATTTGCTCAGTATTAAGTGCACAGCTTGCTTTAAGATGATGAATAATTTGACTTTTCAGGATAGAAAGCGGTGCCGCGAGTCTCCTCTTGAGCCCATCTTTTATTTGTACAGCCCTATAACACCGTGATTTCATGCTACATGTGTTGCTTGTTATATATCCTAAAAATTCAATTTTCTTATCCCAGAAGGAAGGAGCTATAAGTGAAGGCAGTCATTTGATCATAAAGGGTTGTCAACGTGAAGGAAACCACTTTTGAACGCTCTGCCACCACCCTTATTTGTGGCAATCATGCAAATCACTGCAAACTGGTCTGAAACCCGAGTTCCTTTGGGTTAAAGTGGAGCTACGGCAACGGTGGGCACAAAAGGAAGGAGAAACAGCATCTGATAAATGTTTCTGTGAACATTTATCCCTGCCAAGATGGAAAAAAGTACACGAGTGGTGTTGCACCTACGGTGCTGGGATATATGACCCTCCGAAATGGTGATCTCTATCTCAAAAGCTATTTAAGCAGTCTGTGATAGGGCAGCCACTGTGGTTATAAGGCTTTCCTTCCTAGAGTGATAGAGCACAGTAAAATACCTTTTAAAACAAAGTGGATGTTATTGCTGACCAGATTCTGACTCTGGTGAATTTATTGTGTCTATCTTGGTACAAGTTCTCCATTCTTCTCTACTTTTACTTGTGTGCACAGTGTTTATCGGCCACAGAAGGGATTGTAATTTTTTCCTTTTCGTTAATAAGGTTCCCAGCATTTGAGGGGTGCAGCTGAAGGATGGTGGCAGACATCTACAACTTTCATTGCCAGCAACTCATCAGTAAATGGCACTGTTTGAAACTGCTGTATGGCTTAGGGGTTTTATGTTTGGGTTGTCTTTCCAAGTTCTCTAGAATGAAAGATTTTTTTTTATTATTATTGTTTTAAATAAACCTCTGGTAATATTGTAATTCCCTTCTTAAAACAGCAACAACAACAACAAAAAACCAGCATGGGAAGTAACTCTGGCCCAACACAGGAGTGGTTCAAAGTGGCCTTGCATGGCTAAGTCCTCACTTTCTCCTCCTCCAGAGATCCACTGGTGTGACAGGCTGACCTCCCCTACCTAAGATTGCATGTATTGATCCAGAAACTGCTCTTATCAACTAGAACTGCTTTTGAGATTTTGTGGGCATGTTATTACTGCTGAGCATTGAACTTTTGTCTCTCAGGCGTCGTTTCCGGAACCCTTTGGCACGCGGGGCGCTTCCAGCGACCCGAAATGTCTTATGGGCAGAAGCAAATATCAGAACGTGATCTGTAATTAACAGCAGTGAATTCTTAGTGACTTAAATACCCACAGCACTCATACAGACTGCAGGGCTAAAAGAAAAAAAATTATGTTACAGACTGGCCTTAACTGTTGCTGATTTTGTGATGGAAGTGTAAGGGAAAACTTCACAAGAATCTCTCTGTCCCTACTTGTCCACTTTAAAACACTTTTAAATAGAGAGAAAAATCACATGCACAGCATATTTTCAAGGTTTTTGTTTTGCTCTTAAAAACAAGACTCCAAAACAGTATCATCAAATGTTCTGCTGCCCCTGGGAAGCCACGGGGTAGAAGCTTAACGCAGCCTCGGACACACAGAGCCTCGGTGCTGCAGTGCTCCTGCTGGAGTCAGGGATGCTGATGGCAGGGGTTCAGCCAAGCAGTTGTTTGAGCCTTGTTAGGACCAGGATCCTGCCTGCAAGTGTCATCACAAGCCCTTCTGAGCAGTTCTTTTGACTTCGGGGGTAAGCGATGCACGACAATGGCAGCAAACATTTGCTTCACAAAGATAAGACTATGATCTAAATTCTCTCCTCGGTGCACCATTGTGAGGGGTGGTTTTAGCTGCAGCAGCTCAGCCCCAGCTGATGAACAGACCAATTACACACATTCACCTTCCCCAGGATGCTGCTGAAGCCAGTGGAGATGCAGAGCAGGCAGAGTCATTTGAATACTTGACCCGGTGCAATTAGTGAGGATTGCCATCACACTGGGAAGAGCGTGGCCCTGTGACACTGCAGGGCTACAGAAGCCTTTGTGCAAAGCCCGACTCGTGTGCTGGACAGGGAGAACACGTGTTCGCTCGCATCCTGCATGTCACTGCTCCATTAAAATAAACAAAACCCTCCTCACAACCAGTTAAGTTACACTTTAACAGACCCCACGCTCGAGCTGCAAGTCAGGAGTATTTACAAGCTTTGGTGAGTCTCCCACACAATTTCCATATGCCCTTATTTACACCTCTCTCAAGGCATCATTTTGACCACAGTTAAATAATCTGTCACAGAAAGACTGTAAACTTTCTGAAAAAGTTCTGGTTATTATAATATTTCTGCATTTATATTCCATCACATCAGTATTAAAGGCTTTCAGTTACAGTGCTTCTGGGGATAAAAAGCTAAAATGCCTTTGCTCACAGGTGCATTAAATCCTATTAAAGAATCTTCCTTATAGCACTTACCTCATTACTGCATACAAAGGCTTGGATTATAAAATGAAGGTGAAGTGTACAAAGTAAGATTTGATATTACTGGGTGTGCATATGCTGAAGTCATTAGGTTTTACACTATACTTGAATGATAGTAGGTTTCATATTCCTATTGAGTTGCTTTCAGCAGTCAATGCTTCTGGGTCAAGTAGTCTGACATGGGGTGATGTGTCTCAATACAGGGGATGAGAAAACTTCTTTAAGCAGCTTTACACAATGACAAGTGCACTTCCCTCCATAGCTTTATTATGCAATATAAGCATCAGGTCATAGAACAGTCCACAGTGTGGGGATCAAATAGAACTAAAC
>WEIT01004244.1:0-40000 GCA_013389985.1 Dryoscopus gambensis | reverse complement strand
GCAAAAAAAAGATGCCATTATAACTGCAAGGAAGAGCCTGAAGGCAACATTTCAACCATAACAGGACGGCTCGTAGAAATTAATAACAATTTCCCATTTACAAGCTTTTCCTTTGTTTCTGCAATAGAACCATTCCCCAGGTACAACTGGTTTCAGACGATAATTACCTTGACAGGTGCTGTATTAAATTCCTCATTTCTTCCCATTTCTCCCATGTTTGTAACAGGAAGCATTAGATTAATGTAACAAAACTGGTGCTGACTGCACCTTTTTTTTCCCTGCTGAGCGTGTTTGTTTTCTCACCTTAAATCCTGGCTCTCCCCAAGCTGCCTGGTTTCTTATTCCATACCTCTCTGCAAGAGTTTACAGGCTTCATATATAAATTACAATTCCCCTTTATTAATCTAATTGATCGTTTGGTTCCAAATGCATATGCAAGATCTTTTGAAACCTTTTAGACCCCTGTGGTTCAATATCAATCTCAAAATATTAAAAGCATCTTGTGGAAAATTAGAAAGCAGATGAGACACTTTGGGACTGGAGATGCTGTAGAAGCTGAAACTTTTAAAGCAGCATTGACACAATTATTGAATGCTGTCATTGCTCAAAAGGGCTTTTTATTTTATTGGTTCTTCTGTAATTGTTTTGTTCTTTTACTCTGTCTGTGCAGTGCAGCTGCCAGGAATTCAACCTTAATGAGCAACAACGTTTAGCTGCAATCAAACAAAGCCCTACACCTTGAGGTTTTGTTTCATTCTTCTTTTCCACATCCATTTACCAGGCCCTGATATTTTGTTGCCTGGAATTTACAGAATCCTAGAATGTTTTGGGTTGGAAGGGACCTTAAACTCCATCTAGTTCCAGCCCTTTGCCATGGGCAGGGACACCTTCCACTAGACCAGATTGCTCCAAGCCGTATAAAACCTGGCCCTGAACACTTCCAGGGATGGAGAAACTTCTTAGATCATTCTCCTCATCTAAGAATAAAATATTTCGGAAGTACAGGTTCTCATTTCCAGTTGATGAAAAAACTCCTTGAAGAGCACAACACACAAAATTGGAATGTGGCCATGCCACATGGATCCCTTTACAAATTTCTGTTTGCTGACACAACCTTTCCCCTGAATTTGATGGATTTTGGGAAGGGCTCTTTCCCATGGTGGCTTTGGAGTTTTTGGGAAGCCAAAAAAGAGACGACTTCACTCAGGCACATACAGCATGCAGAGTCGTGACTGCAGGTGGCATGATTGTTCCAACTGAATTAATGTAACAAACACTGCTCTTCTCACTCCTTGCGAGGGCAGTGGCTGTTTCCTCAAAAAACCTAAAGGAAAAATATTATTCTGCCTCTGTTCGTAATTCTTATCAAAGTGCACACTGGAAATAAGTTGAAAGGAATCAAAACAACCACACTGCCCTTTCTCATGGAGAAAAGAATAAACTTTGACTGGTATCACCAGAGTAAGAGGTGGTTGTTGAATTCAAAGCACCTTTGTAGGGCTTTCCTGAAATATTCAATGTTATGAAGTTTAAATTCTTGTGGAGCACCTTGAAAAACAAGGGCCCTTTGAGAAGAAGGGGTAACAGTCTAATTGGTCTAATTTAAAACTTTCAGCCAAATTTAGAGGCAGATTTTAAATATCTAATTTTTTCAGTGGAGTGAGGCAGCTTAAAATACATAACATTACTAAACATAATATTGCAAGTGAATTATTAGGAAATGCAAGCAAAATAAGTCTGGAAACAACATTTTTTTCTTAAACTCTTTGCTTAAAGATTTTCATGGTGACCATGGTAAAAAAGAAAAATCACAAATAATTAGGGGAATCTCAGCAAAAGTTCTCAAATAACAATTATTAAAAAATAAAACTACACATACCATTTGTTGCATTTCACTCTTAAGTAATTTCTTTTATACATGACAGTATTCCAAACAAGCTGAATTTAAAAGTGGAGAACATTGGGCAGGAGACCACAGTGAATCCAATGAAAAGGAATAATGAAAGAACTCTCACCCAGGATCAGGAAAAGTCATTCAGGTGAGTATTATGGATACTGACAATTAGTAATAAGAGTG
Source organism: Dryoscopus gambensis (assembly GCA_013389985.1). NCBI lineage: Eukaryota > Metazoa > Chordata > Aves > Passeriformes > Malaconotidae > Dryoscopus > Dryoscopus gambensis. The sequence continues at coordinate 37,923 of WEIT01004244.1, read as the reverse complement.
TAAGTAAATCAACAGAGGAAAATTAGGAAAACTGAAGAAAAAATATTCAGAAGATCAAACAGTTCAGAAATTAAAGTAAATTGTGAGACTTTGCATCATTTATTTGAACATTTTCTTTACTACTTTTCCCAAAACTATTTCTTGTTTCAGGGAACTTAGTCATGCAACTAAATCTGTCTCTTTCTTTGTAACTCCCTCAGTGTGTAAATGGCTTACACGACTCTAATCCTCCATCTCCAGGCTCTCCAAAAAAGCTGCCGTGAAACCTGTCATTCTTCATTCCTCAGATATGGAGCCTCTCCAGTAAAAAGTAAGACTCATAGAAATATAGAAGAACTGGGAATATTCACCAGCAGATGAGCTGGAAGATGGAAAATGCAGGGATCAGCAGGAAAACACTTCTGCGAAGGGCACAGCCGTCTGTCTTCATCTAATTTAGAGTTAGTCTGAGAAAAGGAAAAGGCTACCTGACCACACAATCCTAATTCAGACAGGGAAAGCAGTCAAAGGAAAATCATCAGCCTGGCATGATTTTGAAGGAAAAGAACCAAATAGAATGCTTTTATATGGGTAAAATACAACTTACAAGTCTACTCGTCACCATGTAAAACTGTATAAAAGACAAAATTGCAATCTTTTGGGAAATCGAGCTTTTAGAATTCTGATTTTACCAGCTGTCTGCTTTAGTTCAATAAAGTATTAATGGATGAAAAATATTTAGCATGAACTTTTTTCACCAATCACAACGCTTTTCAACCTACATTTAAAACGTCTTCCTTCCTCACACCTGAGATCTCCAACTTCTCCCCATTCTCTTATGGAATCATTAAGGATGGAAAAGGCCTCCAAGAGCATCAAGTTTGACTGCAAAATAGTGGACTCATGCCTGAAATTTCCTCCTTCCACATTCACTGGGCACACCAGCTGTGGTTTCATTGACTCCACCCTGTTAATTGGTAACTGCCCTGCTCAGTTGACTCTGAGTTGGCTCAGCCATCTGTTAGCCCATCACCATAATAAATCCCTTGGTTTTTTTCCATTTGAGACCTCCAGCCCAGAATAGTTCAGCAAGACTCCCTTGTCCTCCCAGCCCACAGGTGAGCAGCAGCAGAGCCCGTTACTTCAGCAGTGATTCGTGAACCACTGGTGGCAGCTCCCCCTCAAACCTCCCTGCAAGGAGCTTGGATAAAACCACGACTGGGTAATAAGATAAACATTCCCAATAAATCGTGACTCAGTGCCACTCTGCAGCAAACCACAGCATCACTCACCTGTAAATCAATAACGAAGATGTAAGATGGATGTAATTTGACCACTGAACAGTGCAAAGTACCCAGGAACTGCTTCTAAATTTGCTTTTCCTCCCCTACCGCCACATAAGGTGAGGTCTGCTCACTTCCTGGTCTCCAGCCATCTTTTGGGATCAACACATTGTCTGCAAATCTGGATCTCCACCTTGCTCTCAATATCGCCAGTCAATTACAACCAGAAAAGACTCATATTCTTCCATTTGCTCCTACTTGTCAGCATTATGATCTAAGCAAAGGTCATAACGCTCCAATATCCAAAATCCAGTTAATTGATTCCCTCTGGGTATCAAATCCCTACAGCACCGCAGTTATTGCTGCATCAATCATATTGCTATTCATACCAAAGGATTAGAAGGATGTCCAAAACACTGAAATCTCTTACTCCTCCCGTCCCCAGCTTCTCCTCCGGCCATTTCTAAGCACACCAATTTTCTTGATAACACATTTGAAACTCAATTTCCCCCATAGGATTTGATTGTCCCTATAAATCTGAGCCTAGCCTCTGATCAGATCCCCAAAATGTTCCAGCCTCCAAATTCCTCCCAAAATTTCTGCCTAGCTCTCAGTTACGGTATCCATATCCTAAAAAAATACACCTGTTTGGGGATTAGAGCACCCAAGAACCGCTGATAACTCACATCAAATATTTCTACATCACTCCCATTTCCGTGTATAACATTCCTACAACTTTAATTTCACATCCAAATACATCAACTTTCATCTTTTTTTCCCAGAGGGACTAAGGTATGAGATTCCAAACCATAAGAGTTTTCTGTCTTTTCAGTAAATAATAAATCCACTAAAATGACTTTCAAAACAGAGCCTCAGAGCCAGTTACCTGCCCAAGCAGCTGCTGCAAGTTTGCTACTCAAAAAAAATTCATTAAAGCACAAAATGAAGTCCTGTAGCATTATCTCAAACGTGAAAAAAAATAGCTTCAAATGAGACTATACATTCAAATATAAACCAGGATCAATACAGTAATTTTGCTGATGAATTTCTGTAGTCAAATATAACACCAATAAACTCTCACTGAGTTTGAGAGATGGAGGCCTGTGGATGGAGAGCTGCATCTTCAGCAATGGTGAGTTGAAGGGCCCAGCCTCTCCCTCAGCAGTTCCTTCCATTGATTTTCTTCTACTTAGAGATATTTGTTCTCACTCTTATGGTGATTTTATTTTTAATGCCCTATTATTGCTAAGAACTGCACCACTAGAAGGAAATTACCGAAAACCTGGGCTCTACAAAGGGACCAGATACATTCAGGGAGACATGAGTTACCTTGGGAATAGCTGTGGCAATCCTGACCTCCCACAAGACAGGGAAATTGAAGAAATCAACATCTTTCCTGAGAAATTTTCAGCAGCTCAGGTTGAAAAGGGAAGATCAGTTACCCATAAGCCTTTTGTGGAGCCCAGTGGAAGGATTAAATAAATGGTAAAACATGGATAAAATGGCAACTAAGTCATCATAGCTGGGAAAAACCAAAATCTTTTGGCCTCAGAGACAACCACTTTAGGCTGAGGTGAGAGGTGCCCAGTCCACAGACAGAGTGGGCACCTGTTTGGGGCTAATGCCTGTTGTTTCTGTCATGTCTTTTACACCCACACGTGTCTTTCAACTCTTTGCAAAGGTGATGAAAAATTTTGCTGCAGAAAATATGTTTTCTGAAAAAAAACTAAACCCAGCAATTAATGGAATTTTGAAATTGGAATGTCTTCTAATCACCTGGTATGAAGTATGTCGAGGAACTTTCTTTGACTAATTAGAGGAGCTCTTCAAGATGGGATTGTGCTTCCTTACCCTAAGCACAGCAATAGCATCAATAAATAATATTAATTGCAGGGTGGATTCAACTCCAGCTATTTTATTGCTGAGGAACTCAAACAACAAATAATGCCAGAGCATCTATCAAAGAGAAAGCCACACGAGTTCACCGAACCATCCTGTGTGCATTTATCTAAAGTAAAAATTGTATGTAAATGTGTATGCAAATTAGGTGTGGCCCTCAAGCTCCTGGAAAGTCGCCAAAAAAGCCTTCGGTGTTGCAAAGTTGAGCATCCTATCTACCATATGGTGGTACCTATCAATCTCGGGAGGGAAAAGATACCAGCTCCTCATACAGATGGCACCCGTCACAGTACCTGTAAAAAGTTTGGGGATTTAGTGATGAAAATGAGGCGTTTTCAATGTTCTGGGAAACATTTGGAGTTCTAAGCAGAGTTCAACCATTATTATTACAGCAATATGATTAAAAAAATGTATTAGTAAGCTATAGCCAACCTAAAATTCTTCTAGGAGGATTTATTAACCAATGATGGAAAATAAAAAAATTTCCATAGACATTTCTTGGTGAGTGGGGGCATTTAACTGGACACATACCCCTGGGACAGAACAGGTACAATGACCTCATAGAAATGCAGAATGGTTTGGGTTGAAAGAAACCTTAAAGTTCATGGGCAGGGACAACTTCCTCTGTCCCAGGCTGCTCCAAGCCCCTGGCCTTGGGCACTTCCAGGGATCCAGGGGCAGCCACGGCTTCTCTGGGCAAACTGTGCCGGGACCTCACCACCCTCACAGGGAAGAATTTTTTCCAAATAATCTGAACCCACTCTCAATGCGAACCCGTTGCCCCTTGTCCTGTCACTACAGCTCCTGCTTCAGAGTCTGTCTTGAATTCCTTGTAGGCTCTCCTCCAGTACAGTTACAGAACTGAGTCAGATCAGATCTCCAGTGGTCCCTGCTGATAGCTCCTTGATTTTCATTAATGGTGCCAAGTCTCCAAATAAACAAACTGGGTTTCTTCTCAGCAAAAACCAACAATTTCTGAAGCATTTATTGGCTTCAGCATTGTGGTTTGTGTGACTGGGCTCCCACTGCCCCACACTATGATTGATGAACATGCCCCCAGCAGCACCACAGGACCCAGAAAATCATCAAAACCTGGTTTTGCACACGGTTGCTGCAAAGTATCTCAACTTTTCTCAGTAGTTTGGGGGCTTTCACTTCTCTGAAACAGAGTTTGGAGAGACGATTTTCGCTTTTGCTATTGAGCACTCATGCCAAAGAACATTCCCGTTCTCCCATGCATACCATTAGCACAGTGTACATCTGAAAAAATGTATTTATATATCTCAGAATGTGAAGTGATGTGTAATTAGGAGTTTAGATGAGAAATTATCACAGGGAAACAGGGCTTGGGAGTTGTATCATCTGTTGGGTGCAGCGCTCGCGCGGCTCCGCGAGGAAGTTGCACGAACATCGCACGGCACTTTCCCTATTTATAAAGCACCCAGAACTTCTCTGCTCAGCTGCAAGGCCCACTCAGCCAAGCTGTGGGAATATTTCATAATGAACAACTCATTTGCAAGATTTTGACTCTTTGTCTGTTTACACATTGCTGTTTAATGGCAAGGTATTAATTCCCCTGGTTTCTGCTCGAGCGAACCACGTGCTGGAGCGGGTGGGAGTTTCCCTTGCTCTGGGCAGAGCATGGATCTTATCATTTGGCCCAGTGGGAGATGAGGGTGCCCAGAAAGTCTGGAGTCCCAGGAAAGGAAAACAGTTAAGGTTGCGTTGACAATGTGCCTTAGTTTGATCCATTGCCAAACAAGATGTATAGATTTTGTGTAGTGTTGCCTGTAATCAACCTACTGCAGCATAATTAAGGGACTGGTTTAGTTTAGATATAAGAAATGAACTCTCCTTTCCAAATGTGAAATTGGTCAAGGGGTTGGTTGGGTTTTTTTTTCTTACCCTAGTTTATTTTCTTGGGAGTGAAGAGAACATTTATAATTTCCGTTCTTTCTGTTGTAAATTGTGCGGCGCCGAAAGTTAAAAAATATCTGGCAAACACACATTGCATATTGCACTCCCCATGATTAGTACAGGTCCATTGGTAGAATGAAATCAGCTCAAACAAAGGGTAGAAATAAATCATTACTGGGTACATGAGATCTGAAATGGAAAAGGCACTAATGGTTGTTAAATGAGGTATATTGCTTAGAAGGATTATATTTTGAATGGTGTTAAAATTGCTTTGGGAGTGAATATTCTGACTAATATTATTATTTGTGTACTTGAACTCTGACGTGATGGGGTTGTACTCCTGTAAAGAGTTCATGAGAAGTAGAAATAGGTTATCAATGTCTTTTTTTTTCTTTTACGTTCCGAATAACAAGACTATAAACCACACTTACACTGTATGAACTGCAGCTTTATCTACTTCTCACTGTGAGCCAATCAAGTCAGAAGTGTACTTAGGTGTTTTTTTAATAAAAACATGGGGTTTGTGTCAATGACAAAGGATTTCATAAAAATGTATTGATGCCCAAATATAAGAGAAATATGTCTCAGATCGAGCTGGGATGTGGGGAGAGAGGAAGGAACTCGGAGAGAAACATCTTCCAAGTCACGATGTAAATGTTTAGTAAAGGCTCCCAAGTCCAAGATGGTTGGGTAGTGACCTAAAGTCTCCATCGTAGCTCCATGAAGCTACAGAAGTTGGATTTTGATGATCCTTGGGGATTCCTCCCAGCTCAGGATATTCTATGAGCCTAGCATTCTTCAGGTCTGTTTTAAAGATGTTTTCTAGTAAATCCTCATGGCCGTTGTGCAGGGGACACAATCCCAACCTCTGGCTCTTGCCACCAGTGCCACATCCTTCCCTCTCCAGGGGCTCCTGGACACACAGCTCCATCCAGAAGATGTTGCAGGAGATATCACTCACTTCTCCTGTCTCCTCCTGCTGTTATTTGCGGGGGGGATTTTTTTTCCACTCTTACCTTTCCAGTTGAGAAATTATTTCTAAAATGTGGTGCTTTTCTTGGCTGTAAATCTCAGTTTTGGTACTTTGCCATTGTTGAAGGCAAGCTGGCAGACTGTCAGATTGTTTTCAGTAAGTTATACCGCATTCAAAGTTAAAATGGGACCATTTATCCATGTTTGTATTTCTGGGATCATGGTTTGTAGAAACAATTCGTTCCAGGAATGGAACTTTTGTTATCGTTTGCAGAGGAACATTTGGCAGGATAGGCCCATGAGTTAAACAAAAAAAAAAAAGTCTTGAAAAAAGCAAAAGAAACACAACTGCGCTTTTAAAATTCTCCCATCTCTGAGTTATCGATAACTACAGTGAATGCTGCCCTCAGAATTTGATCAAAGAGACATTTTTCTTTGAGATCTACCTCCCCTTCTACTACAGCTTCTCTCACACACAGGTATCAGCCAGGATTGCCTAAAATTTTCATGTGGTTTTAAATCATTTTTGAATACCGATAGTGGGGGGAGGATACAGAATCAGGCTGAAGCTGAGTTTATGTTTGATGGATCCACCCTGAATGAGGGCACCCGGCAGCTCTGAAAGGCTTCAATTGGTGTATTAAGACTGGGGAAAGGGTGTAATTTATCTCAGATCACAGGCTGTAAAATCACTCAGAATTCAAACTTGCTTGCAAACAGGGTCCTTTTAATTTGCCTATCAGCTAAAAGATGTTTTGTTGTCCCCCCTCTCCTCCCCGAGTAGAGTGGATGAAGTTTTTCTCTAATTACTAATACATTTCACACAAAAGAAATAAAAATTCTGGGAAGTAATCTAATCACAAATTCAGATCTCATCTGATAAAAAGGACCACAAGAAGGAGATTTTTTTCCAATATTTGTTTGAAATGAAATGTGCCTCAGAAATGACGCGGTTTGTTTTGACGCTTTCAAAGTGGAGCTGCTGGGGGTTTATTTTTGAAGTTAAATTTGAAAAGAAACGGATTCAGAATAGATTAAAATGTTAAATAATTCAAAACTAATCTAAACATTTCACCTTGGTCAGCTATATCAGCTGACTTCAGGTTTTAACAGCAAAAAAATTCTTAACAATTTTTACTGATCCCTTTTTTCCCTTTTATGCCAAAAATTCCTGTTGATTCCTATTTAAATTGAACCTTCTCAAGTTTCTCCTATTTTTTGTAGTCTCACCTGAAACAGAACAAATGAATTATTTTCCCACCTCTATCATGGATTAATGAGCTCATAAATGAATAAACTGCAGTAAATCCACAGACTGCCTCTCTTTCTTCTTTCAGCCAAATTTCACAAGTTCACCTGCTAATCATCTATATTAATGGTGCTACATATTTGGTTTCTTTTGGACTAGAAAGTTTTATTCCCACTTAAAATTTTCTGGAATTTCAATGGTAGAGTCACCTGATATCCTGGAAATATTCAGTACAAATTTCGAGGTCTGTTAACTTTCCTTTGATGCAATATTTGCACCACAAAAATGGCCGATTTTCACTTTCACTGAAGACTCTGTCACGTAATTTCGAACAATGATAGTAAAAGGAGATGATTTTACAGAGCAGTTTTGTGTCATTGTTTCTCATCAGTTATATTTCCCTGCAATTTAACACAATCAACAACATTTGAAAAGTTGCTTTCAATATTATGTAGCACCCTGTAATTTTTAACATAAACCTCTGTGGACCCAGGATAATTTCTAATATATCCAACCACTCACCCTCCCGGCTGGTACAGGGTCCATTGATTGCTGGTGTGCCACACTTTGTTTTGTGTTTTTTAGCCAATTTTAAATCCATTAAACTCAACTTTCCACTTATCCGGTGGCTCCACATCTTAACATTAACCTCTTCGAGGAAACCCTGTCAGAGGATGTCTGAAAATGTAAGTATAGGATGTCTGTTGCACTGCCTTATGTCTCCTGGCAGAAATAATAACGATAAAGGATTCCAGTAGATCTGTCAGACCTGAGGACTCTCCCCTGCCCAAAATTAAATTTGCTTTCCCTAATCGGGCACTGTTTGTCCCAGTGTACCTTTCATTTGATTCCTTAAAATATTAACTAGGACACTCTCCACGGTTTATGCCAGTGAAATGTTCTTTCCCCATATGTCCCTGGACCAATTTTAAATAATGCCTTTATTAAATTTTGCCAGCCTTCAAGGATCTGAAATTTCTAATAGAGTCTCCAATTTACCTTCTTACTTTCTTTCTCTCTCTTGGATATATTTTGTCCAACTCTGATGTTTATCAATATTTCTTAAAGCCTCTAATCTTTTGCTAGCCAATTTGAGTGATATCTGGATGCTTTCTAATTCCTCATTTTCAAGCTCTGAAATCTGGTCTCAGATTTATTCAAATGAAGGGGGCAGATGTACAGAAATTGTCTCAGGTAATTTGACATTTTTTGTGTCTCCTCTTAACTGTTTCTGAGAATGCTCTGGGCTTTTACCAATGCAACAATTACTGTCAATCTTAAATACATTTAAGATGTTTTGTAGAATATTTTTAGTCTAAATTTGATTTTGTGTGCCTACGCAGGATTTATGGGTTTAGAGTGATGCCCTTGCTGAAGTTCAAGTTCTGCCAGCACTTCCACCTAAAACCAGTGCTGCTGTTGTAACTTAGCTGTGAAAACCAGCCACAGGCTAAAATAAGGCACTGAAAGTTCCCTCCAAAGCCTTTTTGTTTGGGGTTTTTTAAGGGTTTACATTAAAAACAAGGAGGCTTTTTTTAGCACATGCTTAATTTAAAAAGAATAATAACCAAAAAAAAGACTTCATAAAGGACTTATGCAGACTATTAGTCTCTAATGTGGACCAGACTCAGTAAGTGTGTGTGTGTAACTTTTTGAACGATTAACTGCAATGGGAAATTATTAGAAACAAAAAGTTGGCAGAAGTAATTATTTTTCAAAGAACAGTTTGATGAGGACGGATTTATTTTAGGAACCAAACATCCTGAAAACACCAGAGCCAGGACCCAAGAATTACCAGACTCATCTCATGCGTGGGTTGAACAATGGTGTGAGGACAACGGCACCTTCAGCTGCTGCATCCTTGGTCCTGCAATGTCATAAATCCCTGCAGGCTGCATCCCAGAGAAGGGACACACAACCCAGGCTTTGGCAGAAGTTGTGCATCTGAATCATGGTCTAAAGGAAATTTCACCCATTGTGGGTGCTCTCCATGACATTCCTAAGATATGGGGCAACTTTTCAGACCTCTACTTTTAGATTTTTGATAATATATTTGCGTAACAGTGACAAAAAGTGAGACATGAACAAAACAGTTTATGGTTAACACACGGAAGAGTTTCAGGCCAGGTTGGAGATGGAGCTTGGATCAACCTCTAGTGGAAGGTGTCCCTGCCCATGGCAGGGGGTGGGATGAGACGAGCCTTAAGGTCTTTTCCAACACAAACCACTCTGTGATTCTAAGATTTTTTTTTTAATTGCTTTTTTAAAGCACTCCAGAAAATTAAATCCATTCTTTTATCTCCATGTGCTTGTCATATCTTCCCTGGTGCCACAAACTGCGAACAACACACTTAATGCAACAAAACACCCAAGTCTTAGTGAGAGTTTCACAGCAGGTAACAACATGCTCTGATCCAAAACACAGCTGTGTAGCAGATTTAGGGGATCACACCTCAGGTAAAAATCATCTCCTGACCCCTTATCTACAGCATCCCAAAGTTTAGGGCAGCTCCTGAGAAAGGGAGCTCGAATCTCCAGCCCTGATGTCTCCGTGGAAGAATCTGCCTGCTGGGACTGGCCCCTCGAACCTCCTTCCTGAGCTTTCCACATCAAATAAAGCACATTTATTAGGTGAGGGAGCTTGTTTAACAATCAGGTTACATTCGCTCGTGGTCACCTGGGAAACATAGGTTGCAGCCCTTGATATAATAAATCATTATCAGGATTTGCACACATTGAAACACACGGGATGCTTTGCCCCATGCTGCGTTTTATACTGAGAGACCTGAGCAGTTTGCATCTGGATCTAAATTGCCTGTGGGGGTTTTTTTGGAATATTTGTAACTGCTGTTTCAAAGCATCTCTGACACACAGCTCTCCCGTGATCTGCCTGGGCAGCATCGAGATTTGCTTCCAAGCTTTTAAAGGGCATGGTTTTATGAATGAGGACAAATAATATAAAAAGAAGACACAGATATAAGGATTTAGGCACTGAAAACTGGAGGTGGTGCCACGGTGCTTCAACCATTCAAACCCGAACATCACAGATTAGGTAAAACCAGATCTATATTAAAACCAAACAGCTATTGATCTAATTCATGCTTCAATTTAAATTTCTCAAAACCACATAAAAACCTCTCAAGTCTCAATAAATGTTGGCAAAAATGGAAACATGCAAAATACTAAATGTATTCTCTAAAACACAGAGTAGACATGATTGTCAATTGTTAGGTGAATTTGGCCAAATAGCCCTTCATGTCAGGCTGCTTAATTTGAAATAAAGGTTTCAATGAAAGTTTATAAAGAATAAGGGCTTTAATAAAGAATGATAAAGACCGACAGATAAGTTTCTATTAATTATATATTTAAAGCTAGTTTATAGCACTGGGAGGTTTTGGTTTATTCTTTTACCTGGGCAACCAGGAGTTATAATCAAAAGGACATTCAGACTGTAGATTTTGTAAAATGTGCTGGATTCTATCACTTTGTTGACACCTACTCCAAGTTTAGCCATGACATGTTTCTGGTCTAAGAAGAAATACATCACACAACACTGTTTTCAGAGAAATTTCGAGTAATAAAAGCTGTGCTCTTTAAAAAGTGACCCAACAGGGTCTGCGGAGGTCACAGGCATCTGCCAATTTACCCACCTAAATGATATAAATTTACTCACTGGAAAGTCCAAACAGTTGAGAGCAAATCTGTTGTTGCTGCAACACTGGGATCTGTTGTTAATAGGTATGACAAAGCAGTAATAGCATCCCAGCATTTTTTGTATTTCCACTTCAAACAGCAAATCCGACTGAATTTACCTAATACTTCAATAATCCAATTATAACACTTTACCAGCAGAAATCATCGGCGCATAAGCCTCGGAGTCAGTTAAATGAGGGCTGTGTCAAGCTGCTCTCCCAAGATGCATCGCAAACTCTGGCGGACGAGTTCCTCCAGGATCACTGACTTACGTGAGGAATGAGTGGAAAGTCCTCACTTCAAACACAGGGCTGCCAAGCTGGTGGCAAATCCACGCTCACCAGGGCAGTGAGGATGGGGGCAAGACACCACCCAACACTGGAAAGCTCCCAGCCTTCAAATCAAACCAGAACACAACCAAATTCTCTGCTTATGTCTCGGCAGAAATGGCACATTTTGGTGTAAACCCCAGAAACCATTGATTTATCGCTGAAAATCCATTTATACAAAACACTGTGTGTTCTAAACACAAATTGCTGATATTTTTCAATTCTGGAGGATTTAGTGCCCATAAGAGTCGTTTCATTTCTCTTTCCACAGCCATATCACTTCCTTTTACTCCCTTACCCCATAAATCTCCGCCCAGTGATGGCGGCTCTTGCATATCAGTCTAACATCCTTTTTCCCCCTGCATGTAGTATTTATTTAATGGATCAAGGGAACGATCCTTCAAACAGAATGAGATATTCTATTCACAGCTAGAACATTAATATGTCAGTAAAGTTACTTGCCTTCAAAGGAGGAGAAAATAAATCTTGAAGGCTTGGATTCGCGCAGGGCTCTAATGAGCGATGATGGTGTGATTTTTCAAGGATTACATGATCGAGTCAATTCCTTAAATTTAGACAAGAGTTTCAGTCCATATTTTAGTAATTTCAGCAGAAACACCATATGCTGCCCTGGGAAGTTGTTGGTGCCTCATGCCTGGAAGTGTTCAAGGCTTGGAACAACCTGGGGTAGTGGAAGATGTCCCTGCCCATGGCAGGGGGTGGAATGAATGAGATGGGCTTTAACGTCCCTTCCAACCCAAGCCATTTCTGATTCTATAAGATTATGATAAAAAAATAACTTTCTAGGTGTCAAAATACATCCTGCTAGGCAAGAAAGGCTCACAAATGTGTGATGACTAGAAAAGCTTTGTGTCAGAGTTAGCCTTAAAAAGTAAAATTAAACCACAGATTAAATATTACCCACAGAATAAATACTCCTCTACTTCCACAAACTGTCACCTCTACTCAGATCTGAGTTTCCTCAGAGGTTCAAGCCAATAATTGAGCTGGGTCCACCTCTTTTTTTTTTTATTTTGTATGTATGGTTAAATATCAACTGCAATTAATAGTGTTTTGAAAGATAGATTATTACTGTAATTTCTGCTGACATTTTGTGTGCAGTATGTTTTTCTTTACTAATTAAATACCGTGAACTGTTTTCTGAGGGTTAATACATTTCAAAAAATTTCCAATTTATAAATAAGTCAAATTCAGGATATTTATTTGTAATTATGTGGCAATGTAAACTAGAAATGGGATAAAAGAGGTAGACTGGACAAAAAGAAACATAGATTTTATCTACTCTGTGTTTGGCACTTGGCTGTGGAAAATATAATCCAGTCATAAATCTATGAACCAGCCCTGAATTTCTATTGCATTACTTTTAAAATAATTGCAGCATTTTCACATCCCCTAAAATGTGCCATAAATCCATAAAAATTATCCATATGTTATATATCTAGGAATGAATTAATTACTTTTCACTATACTGTAAAATACAGATAAAGAAACTCTACCCAGAAAGTTAAAAACGCATTTAATAGATGCTTTTCCATATGCATAATAAGGAATTATTGCACCAAGGGATTATCTAAAAACTGGATTTATATGACAAACAGTTAAAACAGGAATTTAAACTGATGCTTCTCTCTCCCTAAAAGGCTTTTTGGGTGCTAATATTTGGGATCAGATGGAGTACAAGTTACCTGTGCTGACAAACCTGGCCCAGGTTACACCTGCTGGAAAGCCCAAATCTAGTGGTACTCATCTTCCAATAACAGAACTTTGAATAAGTGCTTAAATGCAACTAAAATGCAATGTAAAAAATATTTTTTCTCGTTTTTTGGGACAACAGCATGAGGAGTCTCATCCATAAGGATCATAAATCCTTTTGCTATGTCAGCGAAGAAGACAACACCTCTGACAGAGAGGAAAAGAAAGCAAAAAGAAAAGCTACTAGGGAAAATGTTTAGTTTCTTGTAGAAGCATGGAATTACTGAGGTTGCAGAAGACCTCCAAAATCATCCAGTCCAACCTTTGACCTGATAACACCACACCCCTAAACTGTGTCACAAAGTACCACATCTGCTTATTTTTCTGAACACTTTCTTGGGTGGTGACTCTACCACTTCCTTGGGGAGCCTGTAGCACAGACCTTCTCAGACTCATTCCTTCTTTAAACGTTAAGGGATTGGATATCCCTGTCCAGTAGAATTTCAAATTATAAATAAATAAATAAACAATTTTAAAAAGCAAACGCAAAACTAGAGCATGTCTTACAGGATATTTAGAACAAAATCAAACCTGCACAAACCACAGCCTGTCTTTTTAACCAGAGATTCCTCTAGTTCCCACTGCCCCTTCCCTTGCCATCGAACATTTTTGCTCTGCAAATTTTCTTGAAAAGAGACCAAGTGGTGTGAGAGAAACTGCAACTCTGAACGAGCCTGGGTTTTATCAGCTCATCATGCCAAGGTTGATGGCTCGAGCCTCCCAAGAACAGCCAAGCTCAGGGATGCAGGTCTAGGTGACCACTCACCCTTAAAGGGCACAAAAATGCTGAGGAAAGGAGAGCAGAGCAGCTAAAAGCCTTAAAGTTTAGACACTGAATATCTGGAGGACAGCTGGAAAAGATTTAAGGAGTGTTTCACTCTCTCTCCAGGCAAGGGGTGCCAGCAAAAAACAAATGTAACTCTTTCTCTCCATATATTTTTCGTGACAAAAGCTGATTCTCAACTTGTGGATGTTTTTAATATTTAGACAGAAAAACCTAACTCTGAAAGGATATTCAAGAAGTGTTATGAAAAAGGAAGATTGATACTTCAAAAAACAGAAGGGACAAAGTGAAATCACAAAGGAGTGGGACTGATCCAAGACTAAGAGCCAACCCCCCCTTCCCAATCCTGAAGTTCCCACTAAATCTTGGATGTTGATGAAATTATGGTTGTGTCCCGAGACAAACATTCCTAATTATTCCCTACAAAGGAGTTAAAGTTTGCAAAGGAAGCACCAAGGCCAGGGTGAAATGCAGAGGGTGAATATGTGGAGGGTGGTGTTGTTGAGATATTTGGGAACATGCAGTAAAGCAAGAAAGGTCTGAGGTGAAAATGCTGCATTACAAGAAGGGCAAGATCTAAAGAAAATAGGAACATGTCTGCTGTGACAAACAAATCATGTAAAGGAAAACCCCAACATCCAGAAGGAGGTACAAGCTTTTAATGGATAACCGTGCTTGGGAAGAGATTTTAACCAGGCACGAAGAGCTCATAGTGTGAAGGAACAGGACAAGCAGCCTCAATACCTTGGAGAAATTATGTCAAAGAGAGCAAAGAAGCACACCACTGACGTGTGAGATTTATTAATTCTGTGCCAAGTACCTACATCCATAACGTGCTGGACACAGAGAGGGCCGACCCAGAGAGCTGGTATTGTTTGTGTTGCCAAAAGCTGCCTCACTTCATATGTCCTTAGGACTGCAGAAAAAAAGGCTCGGGCAGAGCCGGTGTTAAAACAGCGAGAACTTCAGCTACAACTTAGGTGAGTATCCAGCCTCATGTAAGAAGCTGGACCACAGCTTTACCCCAGATTTATGTCTTAAACTGGGATTTTAGAGGCTGCTGATGGCATGTGGACACGACGCAGAGGTGACACCTCAAACTCCTTGTACACAGGGCCAGATCTTAGAGGAGAAACCACATTTGAGGGGCAAAATCCCAGCAGCTGGGTGAGAACATCCAGCAGTTCCACAAACACCTTTACCCTGATGCAGTTTCATCTCTGCTACTGCTTTCACCATGAGAGAAACTCATGCAAGATGCTCTGTGAGCAGATCCCGACATCACCATGTAAATCCTTGACTTTTCCCTATCCTGAGAACATTTTCTGTAATGGCGTGTTTGAACAGTGCCAAGCACAGCTGAGGTCTCCTTGGCTGGGACCTTTAGGAATCTTTTCAGCACAAAGAAACACAAACAAGCAGCTAATAGCAATCTGTCACACCTAAAATCCATCCAGCAATCGCTCTGTGGTGCAGCCCTGCCTTTTCTGTGGTTTGTTAAATGTCTTGCACAGTGTGTGGGTGTTGCATAAGTAATAAATAATAATAACTAATATTTGTAATGCTTATAACAGTAACTAAACCACGAACATGCTGACTAATACTGTCTCACTGGCTACCTCCACTGTCTGCAACCTAAATGCATTCTTCTCAGCTCTTTTTGAACCTCTTCTTTCTCACTGAATAAAAGGCAGGTTCAAATTAGATCTTAGGAAAAAATTCTTCTCTGTAAGGGTGGGGAGGCCCTGGCACAGGGTGCCCAGAGAAGCTGTGGCTGCCCCTGGATCCCTGGCAGTGCCCAAGGCCAAGCTGGATGGGGCTTGGGGCACCCTGGGACAGTGGGGGCCAGCCCATGGCAGGGGGGGGCACTGGATGGGTTTTAAGGTGCCTTCCAAAGCAAATCATTCTGGAAATTTATGACTCTGTGATGATTCTTACACGGGAAATTCCCAACCCAAGTGTAACACAGGAGAGACACGCCTACGATGAACCCATATTAATAATACCTTCATATGGACATGTATAGTTTACAACAGGACATTATTTCACAAGCCTTTGCACATGTATTACCTCCATCTTCTCCTTCCAAGGATATTTTATTTACCCAAGGAATCAAATCCATGTATCACCTTACGAAGGGGAGAGCTGGCCCAAGGATGGCGTGTGGGGTGATGCTTGTATTTAATGTGCTTGTGCTTTTATCCAGTCCTATTTCATGAACCTGCTCGTTCCTAAGGAGCTGGGGGAGCTTCTCCTCTCTTCTTGTGCCTCCTGGGGATGCCCTGGCTGGAGATGAAGCAAGCAGGCTTCTGGATATGGACTCTGAGAGCACTGAAAGCAAAGCACATTGGGGCGAAAAGTAGAGGGAGTTGAGGTGCAACAGCAGATTATTTATATGGGTACAAGTATGAGGGAAAATCCAGAGGTTTCCTTATTGGCCAGCAGCTCTGGCAATCAGAAAAGAGCAGGTGAGATGGAGGGACTGACCTTTGGCTCCTGAATCATTGACAGGTCCTAAAGGATCTGTCAAGCTGCTCTGAGTGCAGGCTGTGCAGCGCCGATCCTTGCGAGGCTGGCAGGAGAAACCCTGATGTGATTTGACACCTCCCTTTATCGCGGGTGGAACCAGGCCCCGCATTTTTAATACTAATGCTTTGGGACATTTAAAATCCACATGTGAGGCTTGGCTCTCTCCCTGCTGTTTACATGATCAAGTGACATTCTGATTCAGTCTCTCTCATCAAATTCATGATTTCAGAAGTTCCTCTAAACATGTCTGCAACATCACGCTAACTTTTCAATACCTCCATGTCAATACATGCCAGTTGCTTAGGGTTATTTTTTTTCCTCTTGGAAAGAAGGTCAAAACGGCAATGCAAATATATTAGGGGGAAAAAAACGCATTCAAGTAACATTACTTGTTTCTGGAGTCAAGATGCCAGTCCATCTTTAAATCACGCAGTTGAGTATTCAATTCACAAATACAATGAGGGTACTTTTAAATTTTAACTGTCATATTCTGTTATGTGGCCTGATGTTAAAGTTGCATTATGCTAGCAGTGAATGGGATAGGACAGAACATAATTCACCGCATTATAAACAGCATAACATAACTTGACAACTGGAATTTGAAAGGAGGAAATTCTTTAACTGTAGGATCATATTGTATATTCCCGTACATTTATAAACCCAGCAGCAAAAGAGCCAAGCAGAAAAGCTGATGGTGTACCTATTGCCAAGAAACAAATGTTGTCTCATTTACGGGGCATGTAAATAATTTGGGGGAGTTTTCCTTACATTTTAATTTCCCAGCTGCACAGCTGCCACTTCCCTCTCTGTGCTACTTAGGGAGGCTGGTGGTGGCATCATCTGAAAACTTTCATACCTAAGCCACAGAGCAGCATTCACTTTTACTGAAGCTGTTTTGTTTGCTCTCCTGGGCTAAAATAAAGAATGAAGTAACACATTTCTTCAACATGAATATGCTAACAGCCATAAATCTGCTCCCTGGCATTACTGTAGAACAAACCATAGTAAATGTTTAAAAATGTGCTCCTAAAATAAACCCTGACTGAGCTTTGATGTCACTTTATTTAATTCACATTGGCATTGCATACACAGCTCAGTTTACCAGAGAGGATTCATTCTTTACTGAAGCATAATTACATTATCAGATATTCAGTAGAGGCCATAAACCACAAAATGGAAATTAGACTGTCAATGGCCATTTTATACTACAAGGATTATTGTATTTTAACGTTTGTGTTGTCAACCACTGTGCTGGCAATCTAGCATGTGGACCCCAATTTTCAACATCACTCTAACCTGAATAAAATTTAAATATATGAACACCAAATTGAACAATCAATAACAATCTTTTAAGCTATATAAGCTTCTGACTGGCAGCAAACTAAGCAATAGCACAGAGGCAAATCAATCAGAAAGCTCTGTTTTCCTTCCTAGTCCTATGCATTTCAGGCTGAGGGAAACTTCTTTTGGGGCATTGTTTCCTGATCTCCAATATATTTAAAAAAAAAATTTAAAAAAAAAGCTACAGCTTTCTCTCTCTTGCCTACTCAGATTTGTAAATGGAATTTATTGCACGCAGTGTCCTCTTATAGATTAAATTAATGTTATTGTAAAGAGGTTTAATGCTCAAAGATATTTATGACTCATGCTGAGAAAGAAGCTGTACTCAGTTATGATGATTAATAAAATTTTCCCAAGTTCTCACAGATGAAATTGCTCCATGTGCATATTTTGAGTACAAAACAGATAACCATAATTCTAAGAAAAGGCAGCCATGATTGTGTTATTGATGCATCATTTGGAATTAGCGAGTTGCTTGTGGAGCACATGAAATGTTTCTGCTGGATTTAGTTTCTGCCTGATAGGCAACGGGAGAAGCAACTCACGTCACCCCAACCTGTGTTTGTGGTTTTGATCTCGGTGTAACAAAAGTTGGTGCTTATAAAGAGTTCGTTTTCACGGTCAACCCCTAATAAGACAGGCTGTGATTTAAAACTTGTATCCTCTGTCCAGGATGAAAACTAAATGAGATAGGATTTGACAACTTCTATCAAGGAACTGAAGATTTACCAACTCCTCAGGCACATGGGTCAGCAAATGGTACAAGCTCAGCGTTGTTGCAGTTAAAGCCTGGAAATGGATCACACGTGTCTGATTAGAAGAGCTCTCCAACAGCTCTGCAAGGTCAGGGAAGATTAAACTAAACATTTCCCAACACAAAAAAGATGTTGACCTGTTGGAGCAAGTCCAGAGGGGGCCACAGAGGTGGTCTGGGGGCTGGAGTCAGGCTGGGAGAGCTGGGGGTGCTCACCTGGAGAGGAGAAGGCTCCAGGGAGAGCTCAGAGCCCCTTCCAGTGGGTAAAGGGGCTCCAGGAGAGCTGCAGAGGGACTGGGGACAAGGGATGGAGGGACAGGACCCAGGGAATGGCTTCCCACTGCCAGAGGGCAGGGATGGATGGGATATTGGGAAGGAATTCCTGGCTGGGATGGTGGGGAGGGCCTGGCACAGGTTCCCAGAAGCTGTGGCTGCCCCATCCTGGTGGAAGGTGTCCCTGCCCATGACAGGGGGTGGAATGGGATGAGCTTTGAGGTCCTTTCCATCCCAAACCTACTGGAATTCTATGGATTCTCTGATCTCCATTCCTTACCTTCTCGATGGTCAGCCCTCACTAATAATTATCATTACAAATGTTCGTTTAACGACCTCCCTATTATGGACTAAACTTTGCTCTAATTAGATTGAAGTGCTGTGACTGTTACACACATCAGTTCCAAACTGTGAAATTTCTTTTCAGATTTTAGCTAATCTTTTTGTTGTCCTGTGAGAACAGCAAACTAGAGTCTGTGTAAAAAAATGGGGACATTCTTCATATTCAATAGACTGCAATAATTGAAGGCAATGATTTCTTCAAAGAGAAATACATCAAATCCTAGTATTTCCCCTTCTTCTTACATTTCTTTCCATTATGCCTAGGGAGCTGGTCAGGTTGCTAAGCTCGATAAATAAATGTCAAATGTTATCTGAGTTGAAACAATTTTATAATTCAAGTTTGATGATACCATAAATGTTATCGATATTAGAGACTCGATGCCCTTTCTGCACAAATCACACTTCCCAACCTGGCTCAAAGAGGACAGAGTTTGGTCTGAAAGTGCAGTGAACAATGTACAGCCACAGAGGGACTCATAAAATCGGTGCCAGACAATGATGGGACCGATGTATATTTTAAAAAGGCATTAAAAAGTGCCAGAAAAAGTTTCTCCAAACTTTTCACACCCTTCTGTTAAATCTCCTGCTTGAAACTTTTTCCCCCCTCTAAGTAATATTTAATATTATAATCATCTTTGAAATAAATGTTTCTGCGAGGAAATACAAATATATTTCTCTCTCACTTCATCACATCATTGGCCCCATGCTTCAATTTCCAGAGCCCTTTTGAAAACCACACACTCCAAGTTAATTGGTTTAATCTGGTTGTGGGGATTAGATATTTTTACCTACAGTAACATATGAAACAATTATATATGAAATATTGATTGTTCATTAATGTGAGGATATATCCCTTAATGTATTTTGTAATAATTCAGGCTCCTGGAGTATGGGAACTCCGGAGAGGTCTAGGGAATTTTAACTAGCTTTTAAAGTTTTAAATGTTATTTTAAATTGCTTGACAACTGAAGTCAGTATGAAGGTGTTATATATATTTTTAAAAGCCATAAAAATGCATTTAAATAAAAGAATAGTGTCACTGTATTCATAAACATGTGTTAGAATTCTTACAGCTATTCCTTTCAATTTCTAGTCAGTTAAAATGAGAATGCATTAGTGTTTACAAAGGCATTCTCTCACTACTGGCTCGTCTGGGAGCTCATCTGTACTTGGGGTGCTCATGCTTGTTCATCATTCTAAATGAAAGGGTCAAATCATTTGTGCCACAGATGAAAATAACAATGAACACAATTCTCTACAATGATATCAAGTAATACAAATACCAGTTTTAAAATTCGCAGCAATTACAGCTTCAGAAATCAAAAAAAAAATTTCTCCGTTCCCAAATGAATTCAGTCCGAAGACTGAATATTAAATCATAGAATTGCAAACCAGGTGGATTTTAGCTCTCAGAAAGCAAGAGAGGATTTGTTATAAAATGCCTTTTTTGTGGCCAGTTTAAGCACTCAAATTTGTTGGTGAAGGTTGAGAACCATTTGATGTGTCCACACAGCCATTGTTGCTTCTGGAGGGGTTTTGATCACAATGAGATTTTTGATATTTCATTATCGTACAGAAATTCCATCCTCAGTAACAAAAACTCACAAAATTTGCAAAGCCAATGTACTATAATCATGATTTTTAAAGGAGAGCATCATGAAATGGTCAAAGTTCTCCATGGAGGGTAACCCAGGTGTAAATCCATTCAGCCTAAAAAAAAATAAGCAGTTCTGCTTTCCCAGCCCCTGCCACTTTAGGTTCTAAATATGCTTCAGTCATAAACCTCCAGTCTGTCATGCTGGGAAAAATTCACACTGTTAAAAAGGTTAAAAAGGTTTAAAAGGTTAAAAAGCTGGGGTTTTTTTAAGGGTTCTGTTTAAAACAGGTTGAATTTCTCCAAAAGAACGTTGCAAAATTCAAACAATGCACTTTCTTCCAAAATCTTGCATAACCTGATTGCTACAGAAATCTATGCAATAGATCAAATTATCAGGGATCTATCCATTGCACCTACCATTTTTCTCAAGAATTACTACAGAAGATGCTAATCCAAACAAAAATTCCCAGAAATCTTTCTTCACTCGACATTTTATTCCAGTTTCCATCCTCCTCCCTCTTTATGATAACTCTTGTCAGCTATCATTATAAGTGAACAACACAAAGGCTTAAAGACATACCCTCCGGTTAAAAATGAAAAAATTAAAAAAAAACCCCACAGCTTTCAAGTGCGAACCGGATTAATCACACATAATAATTATACAAAGTGAAAACACTTATTATAAGATCACATAAACACCGTTAAACCAACAGTGGCAGTAACCTTTAGGAAGGAAAAATAAAGCCACCAAAAATAATACAAATCAAAGTTTCTGTTGGGAAGAGTTCCTGGCTGAGGCTTCTCTGAAAGCTGCAATGAAACTAATGTGCAGCGTTTCAAAGCAAATGACAGCCACAGCTGATTTGCATGTTCCATACATCTTCAAAATGCAGCATAAAAACCAAAGTAGGGGTCCTGCTTTTCCCGGTCCTCAATCTCTCCTCCCTCCGCACTCCTCAACAACACACAGGCCTCTATTTCTAAGCTTGTTTTCTAGATTTTCAGTGTAATTATCCAACAATTCCTGCTCTTCATATTAACAATTCTTTGTTGAGCTTCATGCAGTTCTAAACCAATGCTTTCAAAGGCTTCTTTTAATTATTTTTTTTTCTTATTGCATTAGCAGTGGCTTCAAACACATCAGCCTTTTCCTTCCGACTGCTTTGTTTTTCCTTAAGAAACTCCACTCTGTTCAAAGTTTCGTTTTGATCTCATATTATCACTCATTTTTATAATTCCCACTAAGGATCTGAGGAATACTTTCCAACAAATTCTTCATGGACAGCCACACATTTTTTACGCACAAACAAATCCTTGCGAATTCTGGTACCAAGGAGAGGATTTGCCACTCCAAGTCACCGGGTGAGCAGAAGATTGTGAGGCGCTTCCACCTTGGCAGAATATACTCCATGGATATGAGGATAATTCAGGCCACAAACCTGTTACAGCCTTCCCATTCCAAGTCAATCGGTATTAGAAATTTTCCAAAGGTCCATGCACAGCTGTGGGGGGAATCACGATCTGGTTGACAGGGTGGGATCAGTTAAAGGTTGGATGTGATGATCTCAGAGGTCTTTTCCAACCCAAATGATCCTGTGGTGCTGTAAAGATCGAGGTCAGGCAAGGGGGCAAAGTAGGAGAGCAATATATGAGGTATGGAAGGTTAAGGAGATGGAATATAAGGAATTTTTCTCTACGGGCAGGTAAAAGATGAAATATCTTGCAATTTTTCTATCTCTAAATATATTCAAAGTGCAAAATCATAAGATTATCAGGTGTTATTGAGAAGACAGATTAGGGCATGTCAATGGGTATATGAAATTACTGAGAGCACGGAAAATATACATGTATTAAATTAAATTAAATAAAAGCAAAATAATTAGGGATTGTAGAAAATTCTTCAGGCCATGATTGGAACTAGTTTTGGGCAACATTCTGAGTATCACAGAGCAGAGAGAGGGCTTGAACCTGGACTGCCCAACATCACAACAAGAGGTGTAATTGGTGTTGATGAAAAGAGGGGTCTGAGCTGCTGACAGAGCCTCTGATGAGAAAGATAGCAAAAAAAAATCGCAGAAATTCCCCAATAAACCTTCATCCTGAAAAAAATTCGGAAATAAAAGTACACCTAGCCTTGCTAAATGTCTGTACAAATGTAGCACTGAAATGAAGTGGGTTTAGCCTTCATATTAATTAACAGCATTTAACAGCTACTACAAGAAAAATAACTGCAAACATTAGAAAGGAACAGCTTGTTCACGGATTTTTTTCCCTCTCCTCTTCCAAACAAGTGACATTTTGCTATTTGCCTATTGTCCAAGAAATTGTTTGGGATCATTAAATATATAAGGGGCTCAGATATCTATATTTTACCTTTATGTCAAATATTTACATGTCATACACAGGACCTCACCAAGGAGTTGTTGTGATTAGTTGCCAAGAAGCATCAAGAATCAAATAGGATTGTTAGTGTTTAAGGGTTTTCCTGTTTATTTCTACAAACATACGGGATAAACACTGTCAGGCCAAAGTAAACTATAGAGTACACATTTTTTTTCCAAAACTAATACCCTATAAAAGCCCAGGATGGTTGAAAACCACATTTAAACCAGTTCATTCTGACAACTTGCACCATGCATGAAGGCTCAAGGATATTTCGTAATGCAGAGACGCTGGTAATTAATTAAAATTATAATTTAAAAGCCACCCTTGGTTTAGACCTAATAGTCGATGAAGTTCCTCCTAAACACACAAAAAAAAGGTCAGCATTTGGAACTGATCAAAGTAAGTTAAATAGATACGGGGTACAGTTTTATGAAACAAAACCTCAAATTCAACTTAGATGAAAGGAAAAAACAACAACCCAGCACCACATATGTACAGTATCATAAAATCTGAGCCACCATGCCAGGGACTGAATTTTGAGTGACATTCAAAAGATTTTCATTAAAGTATCCATTTGTTTCAGTCATTTGAGAACTATTTAGTCACTTAACTCTCCCTGCTGAATTTTTTTTCAGATGCCAATTGACAGAGAAAATTCATTCCAACTCCAAATAAATCCCTACTTCCACTGCCAAGGGTTTTCCTGCCATGGACAATTATTAGTCTAGAGGGGACTTTTTCTTTCTTCTTGAAATTTAGCTCCTTCTAAGAAACCTACGTTCAATTAAGTACTTCATTAAACTGACAAACTGGTGAGTCTACCTTTGTGCTTTGTTTCTTCTGAAGCAAAGTCAAAGAACATGAAATGGAGGAAACATTCATATCCAGGCATCAGTAAAGAATTTGTTCTTCAATTCAACAGTTAGAATGGCAAAATGGGGTGAAAAAATAAAATTTAGGCCAAACAAGCACTTATTTTATTAATTGTTTGGGTTGTTTTTTTTTTTTAATATTCAAAACTAAAGCATTTATTTTAAAATGGATCATGCACAATAATATCTTCTGTCTTCCTGTTAGTTTTCTAGAATTAATTACAGCACACCGTTACCCATGAGAGTATTGAATTCATCCATGTTTGTCCCCTGTGCTCTGTCCTGATGTTTTTAAGTGGCCAATTTATTATGAAACATCTGAAAATATCCTGTGAAATAAACGACACCAAAAAGGGCAGAACAGAACGAGAAATTCCATAATTTAAAACAGCTAAAATCAAGTGGCAGAATAAGGATAACTGATCAAAATTGCTCAGAATCAGGTCCAAAGGACACAGAATTTGGTTTGCTGGGAAGTTTTCAGAAAATCACCATATTCTTGAAAAATGGGATAGTCCAAGTAATAAAAATACAGTATTGAAATGGAGAAATATTATAGTAGTCTACTAAATACAGGTAGAAGCTTTGTTTGGCTAAATACATCGTTTAATATATCTTCCAGTGGGGACTAATTGTAGTGTAATTTAAAATAAAAAATAATGGCTAAAAAACTTTTTGTCATCAAAAATTTGTAAGAAGAAATTTGAAAACAACGTTTTGCTACTTAGAAAATTATGTAGAGCAAGGGCCATTCTCGACATGGGAGGACAACATAGATTTAAATGAACCTTAGGGGGTTCATAAAATGTATTTTTTTTCCAGTATGGTTATGGCACAAATAAAGGCTTTGGCATTTGTGACCTGTGCTTTGCATTTGAATCATTTGAAAATTGATAGGACTGCATTTTGTGCTGATGTTTACATTCAAAAAACCATTAACCATATCATAAGAAAGGATCTAGAAGAAAAATTAGGGATTTTTGCCTCAATGGCATCACACCGTTATCGCACCTCAAGGAGGAAGGGGTGGGGGGGTATTATTTTGCTCATTAATTTACTCATTTGTAATTATATGAAAAAAATTCCCTCAAACGGAAAATTCTGGAGGTTCATCCACTTGTTGGCTCGGGAAATTCTGCTCCAAAAAGCGAGAACGATGACTTGCTGGTTTTGATGTTGCCAGGAGACGTCTCTGAGGGCCAAAATGAGAGCCTGAGTCAGTCATGGCAAACCTCATTTTAATGCCGATGATCTCCAGGTCCAGCTCAAGGGACCCAAAGTGAGTGAGCAGCACCACGGGATCCACACATCCCGTGCTCAAACCCCGTCCAAGAAGGGCCCATTCTGTGTCCTGAACTATTCCAGAATCGTCACTAATAGAGAAATTAATCTTTCTACATTTTTTCTCGTAGTAGAGGAAAATAGATTGGAAATGTGAGGAAAGAAACCCTGCGGACAAGTAAGACTTGAAGCAAAAATAGGGTTCAGTCCTAAATCCCTCGTGTGCCTGGAAATCCCACTGCACTTTTCCCATCTTGGTGCTTCATAATTAGTCATTAACTCCTGTCCTGCAATGAACAGAACACACTCATCTCCCCCTTACTTGACAAGATTGGGCTCGTGTTGATTATTTTAACAGACTAATTTAATTCACGTTTCCGTAGTTTCTCTAGGAATTTGCCAAGCAGAAATTTATCAGATTCCATATAAATCTCTGTCAGGGGGAACTTTAATGGAAATTACTACATTAAGAATTCAGGATTGGGCCCTTAATAGCTGCTATAATTTATCATCTTTTTAATATGGAGAAATCAGTAAAATGAAATATTCTAAAGACGTAAAAGTAATAACCCAATCATTTAATATGAAAGAATAACTAGACAATACTGCCCTGAAGAACTATAGATAGTCTGACAAAAGGGCACTGAATATGAAAGCCAGAAAAACATTGGCGATAATTCCATGGAAATACAGTATTCCTGAAAAAAATACCAGTGAAAAGAAAACAAAACCAATCCGTTCTTCTACATTCTGGTACTTTTTTGCAGGCCTTCAGACACAGCTCTGGGGGCATTTCATGCACAGAAATTGTCATCCTGACTCAGAATGTGGGAGAGAAAGGGGAGATCCTGGCTAAAAGCAAAAGGAGATTAATTCCTTGGGAAAATTTGCAATTTTGATGGGTTATGAGCAAGAAAAACGCATAAATTTGCAGTAGGTAACCATTAGCTGCATTTTCATCTATAGCCATTATAACTCCATAAAAACATGTTTTGAAGGTAATATAACCTAAATAATAGCTGGGAATGAAAGCAGAAACGTATGAAAATGAGAGGCTGTCATTTCAGTCATAATATTAAAACTAAACATAAATTCTAATGAAAAAGGAAAATAGTCTGGTTTACATTTGTACCAACCCACTGCATTGCCTTCAACGAGAGATATCAAACCCCCTTTGGGAAGGAGGTTAACACTTACAACTTGCTTCCATCTCCAGGGAAACTGAGGCACGGGATTTTGCCCCCACTGGTCGTAGAGGCCAGAGGCAGAGCTGTGCAGGAGCAGCCCAGGAAGATGGAGCTTGGAATGGGTGCTGCAGGTGCAGGTGCCCCCTGAACAGCAGCTGGTCACTCCATCTTTGGGATTTAACCTCAGATTTATTTCCTTTCATTGATGATTCCCAAGGAAGAATGGAGAGCTGAGCTTCAAAGGTTGCTTATCCCTGTGGACTTGGACTGGTCACGATGTTCCTGAAGCTTCTCCTCAACATAAAGATAAAAATCGCTGCCCAGCTGCTGTCAGACTATGAGAAACTTCCAGGCACCTCCAGATTTCCATTCATAAGGTGGGACCTGGCCTTAAATGTCCTCAAATATTAGAAAAAAGTGACTTTTTCCTAGTGGTCATTTACAAAACAGAAGGTCCTTTCCACTGTGCTGTGATAAAGGATAAAGGCTTCAAGTTAAATATATTTAAAGGCAACAAAAACACCTTAAAACACAGCAAAGAACAGAAAGGAAAGGCCTTTTTTGGTTTTTATCTTTTCTGTAACAGGAAATTTGCCTTTTTTAGTATTACATGAACTGTGATAAATTCGTCTTTATTTGCCAAAGAAAAAAGAAAAGCCCTCACCCAATTGAAAGTGTGTGCGCTGCCTGCCCACTGCTACAGGGGCAGGAAGTAAACTTCCATCTGTGACTGCCAAAAAAAATGGTTGTGTAGCTCTGGAGATGCTTTGCTGAGCTCCAGCAACACCATTGAACAATTTAGCTAACTGATAAAACTAAAAATGCTGGTAATTCCCATTTGTAAAAATGCTAAATTGCCTGCAACTGATTTAAACAATAAGCAAGCCAGGCTGTGAGCTGTTATCTGTGGCCAGTTGAGCAAAATACTTTATCTGCCATCTCTTCATGAGCATGGATTAGCTCCTAAAATCTGTTCTGCAAGTGGACAGCCCCTGTGGCCCCAGAACAGTTCAATTCTGCAGAGGTTTCGCCACCTGAGCTTGCCAAACTTGCCATTTTCTGATAAAATACACTTCTACACATGCAAAACTTTTCGTTTCAAGCTTCACGTTTTTGTTTTTTTCCTTTTTGATTTTCTTCTGAAGCTTAAAAGTTTCCTTTGGGTTGAGGTATTTCTAAAGGTATAATGAAAGCACAACCTTGAAACAACAAAAAAAGCCAGAGCATAGGATATGCCCTGGTTGCTTCCTGCGCTGCTAAAAAAATTAGCTCAAATCCCAAGATCCATCCTCAGGAGCTTAATTGCTTCAAAGAATAGGAATCTTGTCAAATTCACTCCAAACAAACATAATCAGTAGCTTTCAAAGCTTGTTTGACATTGAGGAGGCATAGAAAACAACCCGGGAACCAAAGAAACACACATCGACGGTCTGTCAAAATTTTTTGTTAGACATGATGCTATTATCAAGGCACATCAGGATGAAATAAAGTGACCTGGCTGACCACAGGCTTACAAATGTCTTGGGAAGGAAGGGAAAACGGTGAATCAAAAGGTAGCTTTGTTGAACGTCCCCCCAGGCCGTCTTATTGACAGGGATGACAATGGTCCCAAGATGCACCATTATCTATGACCAGCAAGCAGACATCAAATGCTACCGAGCTGTCTCTGTCAGAATAGAAAATGCTGCTCAAAATATACAGGGCTTGTTACATTTTGTTCAGCAAAGGTTTGTCAAAAGCCAGGGTCACTCTGTGTGTGCACTGCCCTGAAGGGTAATTTTAAAAGGCGGGAGAGATGCACTTGATTCTTCAGTGTTTCTCCTGGAAGGAGACTTGGAGTCTGTGGATGACCAAAATGTTTTGAAAATCAAAGAGTGACTCAGAAAAAAAGGAAGGAAAACAAAGTGGAGCAAAGCTAATAGATGCTCGCCATGGCAGCGTTGTTAGAAGGAAAACCACTTTTCAAAATAAACAGGTCGGGGAATTATTCCCATATTTAGATGTTTTTTCAATAAAAATTGAGTTGATTTCTAATACAGCAGGGGTGGGTGCTACCGTAAAGGGATGACTCAAATTGTAGTGGATAAGTACACCCTCTTCAAGGGTCTGTGTTGCACCATTATGCAGTTAATTGCAAGAAAAATATTTATACTGGCGAGAGAAGAATTGTTAATATGGTACCCTTTGGAAAGAAAAGAGAGAGGCTGTATATACAAACTCCAACCTCAGAAATGTTTGGGTAAACTTTGCTTTTCTGTGAACATCTGCTGAGCACACACTGAGGGACCTAAGTCCAAAGGCACCCCACTAATTGACAGAGAAATCTTTGTTTAAGGACTGTGTGGCTAAAAAAAAAAAAAACAAAACTTAAAACAAAACAAAACTGGAGGGTGAAAAGCAAATTTTGGTGGAGGTGAAAGGAACTACTGATACAGACATTATGGAAGTTGTCCACTACTTCTTGCTTATGGGTCAGCTCTTCCTTTCTCATTTTATCATTTCCAGGGTACAAATTTACTAAGAGAGCAACAAAAGGGGCCACAAAAACCCCACGGTGCTGCCCTGGAGACCAGAAAACACAAAGTGACCCTCCACTGTTAACTTTACAGTCCTATCCCACCTGAAAATGTTAATTTAATGCCATCCTAGCCCTTCTGCCACGCTCCCCATACCTGGTGGCATGTGGGGGTCTGGTGCTCGCCAGCTCTGCTGCTCGTCCCCAAAAACTGAGTGTCCCGAAAGCATCGTGTTCCTTCCCTTCAGGCCTCAGCTATCCAGACCCATTTCCCTGCTGGCTTCTGCTATGGATTATTGTGACTCCTCAGAGCATGTAATTGTCTTGTTTTCTTCCTTTCTTAAGGATAAATAACAGAATTTAAAAAAAAAATAAATAAAAGGAGAACCCAGTTACAGCCTTTTACTTCAGGTTTGCGACTCCGAGGTAACAGCTGATGCTCCACCGTCCATACCCCGTGATTTTCAGGACAGAAATTAGGATAATAGTCTATCAAATGTGCTTTCTCTTCTCCTAGGCCAATCTCGAGATGATAGATACGATCCTTTTGCGTCTCATGGGATGTGCTCTTTTGTCCCCAAACACAGGGCTATTAATTCAATGCAATAGTTTCTTTTTCCTTGCCCTGGAAGTCACAATATGCTGTGAGTAAGGCTGGCTTGTCTCTCCTCCTTTCGGAGCCCTCGTGAGTGCCGTGAGAGGCTTTGCACACCAAGGATTTGCCCACCAGTGCTGCTCCAGCAATTTCTCCAAAGCCTAAATTTTTGCCTTTCTCCTTGCCCTTTTTTCCCAATTACTCACTATTTTTGTGGGCTCATAAATAAATCCAGTTTTCAACGGGGATGGAGGGGTGTCCTAGGGTTAAATACGACCTCTGGTTTTTTTCAGCTGTCAATTATTGATATAGACATAAATAAAGGAGAAAAAAATAAAAGAAAATTAATATCTCCCTCATCAGTGAATTCAGTACTTGGTTAAGATGTCTGCATTAATATTCTTGCACATCCTAGCCTTCAAAACCAGGATGTCTTCCTGGTGACTTCCGTGCTGCAATACTCCATGGGAAATTTAGAGCTTTAAGGTATCTTCAGCATTTTGACATCAAAGCCTTCACAGAAAAATAGTTGTCTGATGTCACCCGGAAGGAAAAGAAGGCGCAAATATATCTGCAATCCCTTTTGCCCACCGTTCAGTCCTGCATGAAACAGCTCCCTGAGAGCAGAGACACTGGGCCAAGTCTATCTGAACAGGGGCTGGGTTTGCTGTCTCCTGAGGTTTCAGACGTACCATGGAGACAAAAGAGCTGGCAACTATAAAATTCGAGAAAATCCTATTTATTAAATGAACCCAAATCATTTCCGTGATTTCTGACCACGGCAACATCCTCAGCCCCCCGTCCTGCTTTCGCAGTATTTCACCTTTGTTTAGAATCAAATTAAATTGGGGGGGGGAAAAAAAAAGAAGTAAAGGCAGCATCAACTCTACTGAATTGTTGTGCATCCCCAAGGTGACCAAAACAAACCACCCGAGGCTGGGGGATGCACCTCACACACGAGGTTCCTCTGTGAGGAACGAGGTTACACACTCGTGGGTGTGAGATTCCCACCCCAAAAGTCAGGAGCACGACCTCACCTCAGGTTTGTTGCCCTGGGCAAGAAATCTGAGCAGCACCTGTGATTCCCCAACGCCCGTGTGGCCCTGCAATAACCCTGCTAATTTCTGAGCTGCAGAGGGTTTACCATTAATGACAGCTACGTTCTTGCTCTGAGGACAGACACCAAGCAAACGAGGAGGACTGCAGATGTTTAGGAGTAAATGTGAAAGGAAAGGAATGAGCACTAAAAAAAAAAAAAAAAGGGAGCGAGGGAGTATTGATTCAGTGTGACTGATGTGAATGAGTTAAATGATTGACTATGAAGTGTGAATTCAAATTTACTGTGAATGGAATTTACTGTGAGTGGAACAGAGTATGCATGACCATGACTGAGTGTGACTAGGTATCATTAGGAAGAACTAAGCGAATATGAGTGGAAAGCACTGATTATCTCCCCTGTAATCTATAAATAAACAGTATTGCAGGAAGTTTTGAAAAATGTATTTAATAAGGGATTTCCACTGCCTGAATAAACTTGCTGAGGCCAGACAGCCTGATCTGGAGGAAAATGTATCATTTTACTCAAAGGCCTGTCATGTAATAATACGTGAGCTCAGATCTGACAGGAACAAAATAGGCCTGAATTTACAGCAAAATGGAACCTCTGGACTGATAATAAATGTCTTTCCAATTATCAGCAAACAAATTCACTAACTCATATGATGCCAATTATCCTCTCTTCTGCTTGTGGGTATTTTCCTAACATAAATGTTTAAATTTAGAAATATTATTAGAAATAAAGAACATTCAGGACCTGCAAATTTGGGGATTGATGCTGTCTCCTGCAGATCAATATAATAAACTTTTATTAGCACAAAATAACTGTCCTTTGGCCCAGTTACCAAATACCTCATTTGCACCCTTGTGCAGAGTTACAGAACCGAGCCTGGGGTTGTTCCAGTTTAATTCAGCGAGAGCAAAGTTTACATCCCAGGATCTCAGACCCCACGTGCAAAAAATATCTCAGTCTGTTCTCAGTTGCTGCCCTTTCTCCACAAATATCTCTGCTTGCTTTCCCAAGTTTCAGCACAAATCAGGCCAACAGAGTCTTTGTCCCCAAAGGTCTGTGCAAATAAATGTTGATTTTAAAGATGGTTTAAAGCAATGACTAAATCCTAGAGCCTGGTGTAATAAACACGAGGTTTACCCCTTAATTCAGCTTTTTTTGCCTTAATTAGGTAATTTCTTCCCCTAAATCTTCCGCATTCCTTACCAATCAAACATTCATCAGAATTCATGGGGATTTTTTTGTGTCAGCCTCTACTTCCACCGAAGAAGACAAGGGGAAAACACCGAGCTCTGTGTTTAGAGTAGAAAATCAATAACCAAAACCAAAAAACAGGGAAGAGCAGAGAGGCCATTTCAGCTGCAGAAGTTTGCTTGGGAATTCTCTTGGGAAACCTGCTCCTTTCCTCTGCTAATGCACTGGTGACGAATGTACTGAGGTGCAGAAATTCCCCAGAACTGCCTGAATCAGCTGGGCCTTAATCTCAGCCATGCACATGAGCATCCTTGAACCCCGGGGTTCTTGGAGTTAGAGATATTTTAAACTGATGTTAAGTAGATTAACATCCTTAGAACTTTACAGGCTTCAAACTACCACTGACAAATAACAGTGGCTGAGAGTGTGGCCCAAAATTCTGTATGAGCTTTTGTTTGCTCTAAATTTTGGGTTTAGATGCATTTCCCGTTTACAAAGACTAGGACATAAATTGTTACTATTTTCCTGCCTGACCAGCTCCAAAATGAATAAATTACTCCTGTTTGGAGCTTCTTGAGCATCAAGGAAAGCCTCAAAAATGTTGGCACTGTCACCTTACAAGGAGTTTGTAGAATATGCAACAGAACTTAAAATAAAAAAAATCCAATAAAGAAAAAAAAAAAGGTTATGGAATGTACCCTAATCCATTAAAACAGAGAAAATATATTTCTTGAGATCATGAAACCTCTTTCCCCCTTCTTGCTAACTCTCGTCAGGAGTCAGGTCAGAGTCAGGGTGTCTGCAGAGTCTGAGCAATCCTCTCTAGATGTGCTTCTCCCCAGCAAGACAGAAAACCACTGACAGGAAACAGTGGGGGATTTACACCCCTCGTGCCAAAGCTGCACATGTTCTGTCGATAAATGGAAGACTTAATTCTTCAGGGTAGCAATCCAAGCATTTTAAAGGATTTCCTAATGAGGTAAAATTCATTAATGAGATACAAGGGGAGGAAAAAAAAAAAAAAAAGAAGAACCCACCTTTTTCACTTGGAGTTGCAGACATGCAGAGTAAGCAAACTCCAAAATTTTTCACAGAATTATATGATAAAAGTGGGCAAAAATGAGATCATTAAGACTTTGCATTCTTTTGCCCACTTAATCTGAAAACCTGTTTATAAAATCTATGCTGAGTTACCTTTATTGTTATTAAGGGCCTGCTATTAGAGAAAAACACAATCAGCATCCTTAATTCTGCTTCCTTGCTCTTCAAAATTGCTAAAGAAAAGATGTCCCAGCTTTTCTCTTTTCCAGATTCCCTCAGATTTGGCCTAACCACAAAACCACTGGCCACTGCAAACAGATGCCCAGACTCATAAATCCAGTTTATTCTCCATACAGCTCTTGCTCCTTCCAGTGGTGTTCCAAGAGCTCAGAAGATCTGTGTGGAGCAAAACCCAGGACCCACGTGCCCTGTGATGACTAATAGAATCATTCCACAGTGTGGGTTAAAAGAGATCTTAAAGATCACCCAATTCCAACCCCCGAAAATACATTCCCACTCCTAGTTTTAACCTAGGAAAACAGAGGGTCTGTCTGGGTGGGGTTTTTTGGCTTTTTTCTACCTTGAACAGAATGCCTTATTTCTAAAACAAGTATTTGCTGACGGTACAGCTCACAGAAAGGTATTGAGTGGACGATTGGCCCTCAATATGCTCAAAGATGTGATTTTTCAGCTGAGCCCCTGAAGACTGAGCTAAAGGGAACATTTTTTGCTGCGTTCTTTCCTCCCACCTCCGCCTGAGTTACAAAATCAGCTGGGCCCACATCTGAACCGCACGTCACGTCGATGAAGGCCAAGGCTGCTGGTTTGCAGCAGGACAGAAGGGAAGGACGCTCTGGTAAAAGCACAGTTAGGGGCCATTTTTAGCAGTCAAACCAAATCTGACACGCTCAGGGGCCGGCATTGCCTCAGTGAAGCCAGGTTGTCTGTTCACCTCACGTTACGCTCCCAGTTCTGAGCATAGCTTCAGGTTATCCTGCTTTATTTAGCTGCCGACAGAAGGACTTTTACCATTGTGGATCAAGGCAACTGTCTCTGGAATTGATCTCATTAGCAAAGTTTCCAAAGGAAGGGAGATTAGAGAAGGCAACTGATTTTCTTGACTTGTACTGGTATTTCTGCGGCCGCGGAGCAATTTCGTCTCCCTTAAAGGCAGTGGTTTCAGGTCACATTTTAACTATAGTTAAGTCCTCAAATAATTCAGAAGACAATCAAGGATTAGTGGCCACTCTCCCCTACAACAAAGCGAATGTTCAGCATGGCCAAGCCATAGCTTTTGATGAATGTCAGTTTTTTCATGGGCTTTGTAAAAAGCATTCAAAATAGACAGTCTTCTGGATTTCAGTGCATCCTGTATCCCTCCAGGTTAGCATGATAGCAACTTGGGATGCACAGCCAAAGGTAAAATTTACCCCTAAACTTGGCAGATGGACTCCAAAAAGTTTTCAGTGTCTGAAAAGAACTGCTTTCCTTTTAATACTTCTGGGGTGCTAAGGAATAGGCAATTCTGTATGTATTTGGGGATATATTTTAACATGAGGTATGCTTTTAACATAATTTAAATATCTGTAAAAAGCTCCAAAGCTTTGGCAGAAAAATCCTTTAATAAAATTTAAAGAAATTATTTCATTTTGTAGTCGGTCAGTTCGGGCTTCTTTAATTTTTCCAAAGATAATATCCTGTTCCATGTCAAAGTAGGAATACCCTGGACCCACGACGAGGAGGAAAGGCAACGATCTCCACGTTTCCCAAGCAGAAGTTTGAGCACAGGGCATGGACAGGAGAAAATTAATGTGTCAATTCCAAGGATCCCCTGCTCCAAATCCCCTAGTTCGGAGAGAACTAAGGGGCTTAGCAATATCTACAAAGCAGCTCTGATGTGCTTCTGCCTCCTGCAAACAGCATCCGTGCAAATCCCCGGCCAGGCAGCCTTGATGCAAGGGTCCAGATTTGGCCAGCAGTCATTATTTTTGTCTCCAAATCGCAACAAATTTCACTGAAGTCACATTCCGAGTTGAAGCTGTCATCCCGAAGGAGAAAATTGCTGTAGTTTTTTTGTCCTATATATGCACATTATATAATTCTGACTGTTGTCTCTGGGGCCGCTCTGGCAAACTTTCCACCGTTCTTTCTCTGTTAGGACTCGAAGTTATCAGAGTCAGAGTTCATTTATACTTCTCCTCGTTGGCTCCACAATGTCCCCAGGGTTGGGAACTCTGCTGTGGCAGAATAGAAACATAATTTTATAGCCCCTGTATTCTAATTCATTTAATTAGGGGTTTTCTTCAATCTCTGGAGGGGGGGCGGGTGTCCTTTCATGTTTAGAGGTTTCTGTAGAAAATCTATCCCCACTCCAGAAAGTCATGGGCAAAGTTCTCCTGCAAGTGCAGATCTTGTTTGCTCTGCAGCAAATTAATATTCATCACATCAGGAGCAGAATGTACCTTTCCATCTTCCCTTTGCCATTATTAGCTGGGAGGAAGAATTATTGCACTGCAACCCACAAAGAAATGCACATAATTTAGATACACTAATAATGGGGGGGGAAATTAAAAGAGTGTGGCATATGGGAGACCCTGACTAAATTTAAATCTAAATGGTTAAAAGAAGTTGACTGATAAGAAGAGCTCTAATTAAGAAACATCTTGCTGCTAAAAACGCCAACTTTTACACTTATTTCCATACCTCAGGCAGAGCTCAAGCAGAGGTAGATTGTATCTTCTTTAAAGAAATGAAAGAGGGGAAAAAAAATATATTAATCTGCATTGTAGTAATGCTGATGTGCCCGGAGCCGAACTTCCAATTCATTGTGCGACGTTCTCTGCACAGACACAGCCCGGGCAGCTCTGCCTTGAGAAATTTTCAGTCAAACCAAGAAAAAGGGAGAGAAATAATGTGTTATCTTCATCTCCCAGAGACGTGGGGAGGTTACATGATTTCTCCAAGCTGATGAGAGAATTCTCCGATAAATTCAGATCTGAGTTTTGGGGGTTTATTTGCTCTCCGAGGTGTTGGGGACAGGTGGACACATATACAGTGAAACTGAATTCAAGTTTTCCATGTTATCTTCAGTGTGATGAACATGGCAAAAAGGAAGAAGAGGGAGGATATCCTACCTAAATATTTCGTACTTCAAGTGTAACTACAACAGCACAACTAAGAGCAGAAAGGAATCTCACTGTGCCCTTCCTATGTCTGAACTAGAGCAAATATTCTGGAGCAAACAAAATTATATTAAATTTGAGCTATGATTTAGGAAGCAAATCACTAAAATAATTGCTGATACTTTATAAAAATATAGTTTCAAAGTGAAATATTTTCAATACAGAAAACTGAAGGAAAACAATTAAAGTCAAATATTTCATTTAAACTTATGGTGATTTTTTACCTTCCATTTCTATGAGAAAATAAATAACAAGAATGCAGAAGACATAGTTGAAAGTGTTTCATTTGTAATTTTTTTCTTTTTAAGAAGCTACTTGAGAAACTCCGATTTGAGAGCTATGAGAATGAAAGAATTTTTAACAACCCAGACATGCATGGCAATGTCTGCTACCCAAAACCTCAAGTGTGTACTCTAATGACTTCCTGCAAAAATCATCCACTAATTTACTATTAATGAGTGATAGAGTTTATACACTTTAGCTAAGTGGAAAGTGATTTTTTAAAGATATTGTATTCTCTTCCCCCAGTCACCATGGTATAATTACAACCAGGAGAAGGCTTTTTAAAGCAGTTACAAATCACAGCTGGTCGTGTTTCTTGTGGTCTTCCAGGCCACAGCGTCTACAGGAAAGATAATTAGAACAGTCCAATCAGAGAATCATAGAATTATTTGGGTTAAAGGGACCTTAAAGCTCATCTCATTCCAATCCCCTGCCATGGGCGGGGAATCTCCCACCAGACCAGGTTGCTCAGACTCCCATCCAACCTCGCCCTGAACTCTTCCAAAATTGGTACCAACTTATTTATCTGAAAAATGCCACAGCGTTGTCCTGGAACACGAGCAGGCAGCAGCTGTTAATTACTTTGTTCCTGCTATTTTCATGATGGAAAAAATAGTAAAACACAGGCCAACCTCTTCACCTTTTGCAGGCCAAACCTCTTTTGGTTCACAGAGCAGATGAAACCCCAATTGCCTCTGGTAGCCAGCGGAAGTGGTGGTAATGTTCCTGTAAATGTTGTGGTTGTTAAACGGGCAGGGGGGGGAAAGGAAATAAGGAAAATTGGGAAGTTCCAAATAAGGATACTGTGCTAAAATTCATGTTGAAATAAAACTGATGACCCTTCATCTATCAGAATCAGGGAAACTCCTCCAGGATGCTCTCATTAAACACTCCGAACTAGAGAAATATTATGTGGGCAGGGAGAGTAGCTACGGCTTTTCTACACTCCTCACATAACCAGAATCATAAGTGGCCCAAATATCAGGACACAGAAACACCACTCATCATTTTGCCTTTGTCTGGCAAAATAGAGAGGAAACTGCAGAAAATGTTAACAGGAGAAATGATAAATTGGCAGCTTTTTCCTTTTTTTTCCACATTTATCAGAGCAATGAATCTGAACAGAGATTTTTGAGTTTGCCTTAAAAAAAAAAGCTTTTGATGATTTTTAAATTCATTCAATAAAATAAGGGAAAATATTTCATCTTTAATTACCTTTTTTTTAAATTCTGGGTGCCCAAATCTTATTATTTCCCTACTCATATAGACATAAGTATACAATTCCTTATGTCCTCTACCCTCAAAATCAATATTTGCCTTTCATTTTGTTTTATGCCAGACTTCTACCATCACTGTGATGACAACCCAGAGACAAGGGGAATGCACAGGCACAGAATCAAAATTATTTTTACCTATTCCTGTGTTACAGCCACACTGACACCGTTCAGGACGCTCTGACCTGAACCTGAACCTCATTCAGCTTTTGTCAAGTCCCTGTTGTGTCAGCACTCTCAGCCTTTCCAGGTCCCAGCATCAGCTCTGGTATTTAGGGCAGAGTGAGGCTGGCCAGTATTTAGGGCTGGTGAAGCTTTTTTATCATCATAACTCC
>WEIT01004243.1:67384-112970 GCA_013389985.1 Dryoscopus gambensis | reverse complement strand
GGTTTCACAACATAATACCAGTTTTGTGTCACACACTCTGGCTGATCCTTTTTATTTTGTTCCTCTTTGTCTGAGAGTGCTGGAACATCCCACTGCTGCACCTTGAATTTGTCATTGGAGTACATCCTAACAGAAATTTCAATTCACAGAGCAGGGTCCTCTTTATTTTAGATTTGTGTAGAAGTGAACAAATTACAAGTATTTTAATAAAGGCACTAGTGATAGCTCAGGAATAAGGTTTAGACTTAGTGCCTGTGCCAGGGAGTACATTAGTGAAAAATAAAGGCATGTGAAATGGCATACTACTGACATGAGCTGATTATGATAAAGCCTTAGTACAAATTTTTGAAAATCAGATACTATAAAAATATACCATTAACTTTATGTTAATAAAATATTTTGCTTGATGCCTTTTAAATTATTCATTTGAAGTAGTCTAAAAATATAAAAGAACTCTTATTATCATTCAATTTACATGATTACTTTAAGTTCACTTTTTTGGTTTAACATAAACAGAGTATAAAATCCCCATCAAGGTTTTAGATATTTAAAATGTATCATTTTTATGCAAAA
The DNA here is from genome assembly GCA_013389985.1 of Dryoscopus gambensis. Classification (NCBI taxonomy): domain Eukaryota; kingdom Metazoa; phylum Chordata; class Aves; order Passeriformes; family Malaconotidae; genus Dryoscopus; species Dryoscopus gambensis. The sequence continues at coordinate 112,397 of WEIT01004243.1, read as the reverse complement.
ATTGGAGCCTGTTAGGATGTTAAGGTTGTCATTAGTATAACTATAACTCCAATTTCTGATTCGAAACTATTTTACACATAGAAATTACTGCGTTTGCTGATTTGTCTCATTATTTCTACTTTGATTATTCATATACTCTTTTGAAAAACACGGTTTTACAAAATAAAAGCTAAAAATCTCTTTAAATTGACTTAATATTGCTACGAGCCTTTCTTGTCAGTAACACAGGAATCAAGGTAGCCAGGGAAGGAGACATGTGGCTTATTGAATATGAGAGTTGTTATTTCTTACGTAAGCTGAGCTTTCTATGACCAGTGGCACCAATCCAAGTATGGCTGAGGCACACTAGGACTCACCAAAAATTTCAAAGGGGGCCGCTATCTTTTTCTGATAAGGAAGACCCCATGAGCCATAGCAGGGAGGCTGAGAAACCTCTCTGCATTACCTGGGGATGGCTGAAGTTTGGAGAAGGTGTTCCTGACCCTCCACTGGGTGGACGGCGCGAGATCACAGATTCAAACACCTTTCTGACATTTAGGATCACTGTTGTTTCCTAAAATTGGTGACAGCTTCTAGAGGATCAAATGGTTTTTTTGTTTCCCCTTTTATTTCTGTTTGACTGTGAAGTCTATTTCCTTTGGCTGTAATGACAATTTTAACAGCACAGACTTGTCCTCGGACTTCTGAGTCTGATCTGTCCATCTTCAGGAACACTCAGTCCCTTGAATACCAAAGGTCTTCCTCCGGGAGGCCCCCAGGCTCAGCAAGTGGTGGGAAAAGGATGGCGGTTGCAAAAGCCAACTCTCAGCACTCAGTTTTGTAGTGATGAAATGAATTTTATTTGGGACTTCCTACGGAGAGCTGTGTGCACAGAGGATTGAGAGACTGGGGAGATAAACCTTGGCACTGGAATGCGGCCACAAAATGAATAAACCAGCTTTGCAGTCATTCACAAGGGATATGGCCTGAAATCAACTCAGGCCTGGATTGCCATCAGCCAGCATATGCAGGGGATTCTCACAGCTGCTGTGCTCAAGCCTTGTTTATTGTAGGAGGTCACAGAAAATAGATGGTTTCATTTCTTATTTCTAAGAGTCATCTCTGTTTTCTGTGCTACAGACTTAATCCCCACCAAAGCCACTCTGGCTGAGAAACACTAGACAGTGTTATTTCCCTCTGATTAGCACTTTTTCCCAAATGGTTGTTTAATCTCCATATCTAGGTTAATTTGAAATAGCAACTGAGAACACAGAGACTTCCAAGAAGGAAGGAAATATATTGTACTGCCTTGCTAAAAAATTATCTTCACAAAGCAAAAGCAGTTGGATGAGGTGTTCGCTGTTAAAAGGCACTTTCCAGGCTTGATACCATTCACTAAATCAGAATTTACAGACAGAGAAAATGTAGTAACTCCTAAAGGGAGGTTCAGAAGCTAGTTTGTGTAATATATGAGTCACTGAAATTGATAAAGCCTGTTGGGGGAATCTTTTCTTTCTTTAAACTCAGAAGTCATCTTGTGGTGCATCATATCAGGTCATGTCAGCAAAACAGGGACACGGTTTAGTGATGGCCTTGGCAGTGCTGGGTTAACATTTGGACTTGATGATCTCAAAGGTCTTTTCCAACCTAAGGGATACTATGATTATTCCCTATTATACCAGTTTGGATCCATCAGCAATTTAAACAAAATTGACATCATAAGAAAAACAAAAGAAACCTTCAGCAGAGGAATTTAATAGCTATTTCCACATTCTGTTTTCATCTTGCATTGTACAACTGTCTTAGCCAAAAGTAAAAAATGATAAATTTGGTGTTTGTATAGTACATAACCCTGCTAGCTGGAGAGAAAGCAGGGTGTTATGCAACAGAGTGGTTTTACTTTGTGCATTAGTTTCTAGCTTCAGGGGTTTTTTTGAAGTTTAATTTAGTTTCTTTTTTAGCTCTTAGTTTCTCTGTTACTTTATTCACCTTTTCTTTTGGTCAGCTCTCACAAGGCTCACGCCAAGGTGTGAAACATTCGGCATTGTTTTGCAGCAGTATTTGTCTCTCTGGGAGGAATCAGAGTTTGTTTCACTGGCAACTTGAAATCACCTCTGGGTCTGTCATGTGGTTAAGCTGCAGATGGTTTGCATGAGTTGCTTGTTTGAACTGCATGAAATGTCCCTCTGGACTCTGCTGTGATTCTGAGGAATATATGCACTATCAGTCACATGAAAACCAATCCATGTTTTACTTTTCTGTGACATTAATCCTCACTAGCCATAGGTTTAGTTGTACAGTTCAGCTGCTGCTTCAGGTGAGGGGAGAGGCACCGGTGGGATGCTATAGGAAGCAATAACAAACCCTTCACAGGCATCACAGCCTGCTTTAACCTCAGGAGATACCACTGCAGATAGTCAGGGATGGATGGGGAAGAAAATTCTCACACAGAAGTTGATGTCAAGTATCATATCGTAAAGGAAACTTTTTTCTCCCTCAATGGATTGCCAATACAAGAAGGTTTCATATTAATACAGTAAGTAGTTTTTTCCTTTGCAGTAGTTTTTAAAGGATGAATTCTCTTCTTCAGAGGAGTTTATATAAAACAGATAAAACAGATGCTGTGGCGGTCAGGCTGCTTTTCTTCAGCACTGTAACATTTTTATATGCAGCCATGCTTGATGTGAAAGCCACAGGCAATGCTGCAGCTTGTTGATGGTTTGTCACTCATCGAGTTTCCCTGGCACAATTTATGTATATGCAAATACAATGTCTTGTCATGCCGCTAGGTATTTTAAATGTCAAAAAACTCTGGTTACCCTGTACAACAGCAGAGGATTACAATCCCTGCATGGCATCATAGTTCAGAAAGAGATTACAGAGCAGCTGAAACAAGAGTAATATTTCACACTGAAAATACTGAATACATTGAGGAGGAGAGGTTATTGTCTTTATGTACTTAGGGCTCATGAAAGGTGTTCAGTTATCATTTCAGGAGTTTCATCTCTAATTATTGTTAACCTAAGACACCAGCACACTGTGATTGGAGATAGCAGGGCAGTATTTTCAAAAAGTTTGTTCATCATTTAAATACTGGATGACCACACTTTCAAATATTCTCATTATATGAAACATTGACCACTTTTGAACATCTGGATAGAAATGCCAGAAGGGAAACACCTTGAGTGCTTAGTCCTTCTGAAAATCTCCCATTTACTCTTATCAAACTTCAAAAATCTCAAAATGTGCAGTTTTGTTACTCAGATTCATTATTTAGCTGGCTCACCGATTTTTAAATTACATATATTCTATACTATTTCAAAAATGCTGAATAATATTTGAGATTCCAGAGGCTGTTACTCTAACTGAATATTGGAATCCCACTAAAATGAGATGTTTAATTTGACATAACATGTTGTGGTATGACATAGATGGTCTGAATAGGACAGAAGACCAGACTGGACAAACTCGGGGTAAGTAAGGTGATAACAGAACTACAAACACATCTGACGGTAATTAGACTTTTGCCTATTGTCAGTCTTGAGTTGTAGATGAGATGCAATAGTGTTTTACTAATGAGTTAGTTTAAAGAAGAAGCAACAGCTTTGGTGTGAAAAACTGGAAGCCAGCCTTGTTGGAATAGCTGGCTTTCCCAGCTTAAAAAAAGTTTACTTTGATTCTGTGGCACAGCATTCAAATTGCAAGACTGAGAGTTGCATTTCTCCTCATTCTCATGCAAGATCCAACCCAGTCCATCAGTTGTGTGTATCACAAGGCAGGCCAAGGTCAGCTGTCAGATCTCTGTGATGTTCTGGTGAGAGCATGTGAAACCATGGGCTCTAGCCAATTATGGGATATGAACGTTGCATCTTCCCTATTTCCTCCTTCTCTTCTAGGAAGAGGAAGTTGCATACTAAAGAGGAAAGAGCCTCTGCATTTTCTTGTTAAGTCAAAGTTCCTAACTTGAGCTGTTCAGTTTGCGAAGGGGGCATGGGAGTCACTCTGACGTGTTAAGCTTTGTGTTGCTGGGGAGTCACTGTAAAGGCAGAGCTGCGATATCGGCTCGCTCTTGTGGCGGTGGTCTGGGGTGGTAAGCCGTAACCTTCCAAAATCATCTCCAGCTGGGAGGCACTCGGCAGGCTACTGCACACACACACGAGCTGGACAACTTCCTCAGTAAGTCGACAGCAAAGAGCCCACAGGAGAAGTTTATTACAGCCACACAGGTGCAGCAGGTTCAGGCTGGAAACCAAGGAGATGATAAAGAGTGGGACAAAGAAAACGAAGAGCAAAACTCACCGGGACCAGGTTTTTATAGGGGGTGGGTAGGGGTGGAGAGAGAGCATCAGGGACCAATAATCTGAGGGCATGGGGTCGGTGCACAGGCGGGACTAGGGTGTGGGAGCCAATGGGGAAAGCCTGAGGGGGTGGTGAGGGAGCGAGGAGCAATGCGGGGAACAGGGAAAGAGGAGAACCCTCCAGATAAGGTAGAAAGGGGCGAGGAGGCCAACGGGCCAACCGGGGAAGCAGAACTGGGGTATATTTGCATAATGGAACAAAGCATCCTGGGAGAGGCCTTTTCTCTCACCATAACCTCAGAGTGCCTCCTAGGGCACTTCCCTCCAAGGGACTCAAAAGCTTCTTGTGGATTTTGCTCTCCAGAAGCACCGCAACATTTAGGAAGGGCACAGTGCTTATGTTTTACAGACAGAAACTGCAGCAGCTGCAGGATTGAGTGGGGAACTTTTTGTTAATGATGGTTTCCTGTTGGTTTTGGAAGTGTGATTGTATTCTACCCAGACCTTTTCCTGACAATACTGATCTGTGGTTTCCTTTCTACTAAAAAAGTATTTTGATTCTCATTTATAAATTGTGATAAATCCTTGAAATTAACAAAAGGTACCACCATAATGTTTTGGTATAAATTAGAGATTCATGAATTGCAGTAAGGGTCTTGATGACTGTAGGAAAAATTGTGCTCTGGCCTGCAGTACTGGCAGTATTCATTCAAAAGCAGAGGCACCTCCCATGCAAGCCTAAAATGTGGGCTCATGTTCTGAATTTGCTTTCTTCTCTCATTAGCAGTTTTGACAAAGAGGTGCCGTGCTGGAGAATGCAGTTTTTGATGCCATCCCACACTCTTTTGGGTGTGAAGTATGCTGGGAAATTATCCCACACTATCTGTGATCAGCTGGGGAGTCTCCTGTGCTGTACTGCCACCAAACCAAGCCTACGCAGGTCTGTCCTGAGGGAGGAGCCCTGTACTTCCCTCCTCTGCACCCTACAGAAATGTAGAAAAGCAAGTCAGGTAGAAATTAAACTAGCAGTTTGTATGTCTAAAATATATTAAATATTGTTTTTATAGATAACATTGAATAATATCAATATAACAGTAAATCCCAAATCAGTTTTTAATTTATAAGGAATTGGGTAATGATATCTTGCAGAAGTGGTACAGATGCAGATCAAGGTGGCAATGGCTAATTTTTTTTAATTTCAGTACTCATAAAGTTTAGTGGCAACTTTTTGAAAATGTTTTGGGAGCTGTAGTCCATCTCCCACTTGATACATGTCTGTACTACCAAGCATAATGACAGATGTATTTTTTTCATATTTGCCAAAGAAAGAACCAGAAAAGCGCTCAACAGTGAGCGAATGATTTCCATGCTAAATCCCATGCATTATCCTTCACTTCATTTGGGGAAGTGAAATTTCTCACTCATAGGAGACCAGGCTGTTGGGACGTACAAAATCTGTGCTGATCATGACGATAACAGACTGTGCAATACATGGAAAGATATTTTGCCAAAAGCTTTGCTAGGAAAAAGTTTTGCTTCATTTATAAATTTCAGACCTAAGACACTACTAATGTTCTATTAAGAAAAGAGAAGAGATCCTGATTGATATATAATATGGATTTCTTCAAACAACATGGAGAATTAAGACAGTGGGAGAAAAGAGAAGTTTTACAGGAACTGTTTATTTATTTATTAACCAGGGCACATAGCTGGACTCGTGTACTCTGGAAATGGATCAGACATGCTGGCAGATCATCAAGGATCATACAAAAGTTTAATATGGTTTTCCATTTTTATATAGGATTCTGTCTCGTAACTACTGAGAAATAGTCACTGATAGCTGCCATAAAGGAAGAGAGTCACTCCCTAAGCAACAGAAATTAACAGTAGTATGCAAAAAATATTGGAATTAATTTTGGATGCCAACCAGTAAGAATAACTAAAATCAAGCATGAATGTATAAATAAAAACTTCTCATTGCTCTTTAAAAAACCCCGACTTTTAGAGACCTTTCAAAATGTCAAGAATGATAGATGTGCTGTTTGGGTGTAAGATATTCTAAAAGGTATTTTCATCATCTTAGTCACTGTGGTAGCTCTGTCCCCTCTTGGAGAAGTCTAGCTGCACATAGCATTGTCCTTTTTTCAGATTCTCATTCTTCCAGAAAGAATATGCATTAATATTTTGATTCATATTTACAAGTTGCCCGCTCTCACAAATGAGCATTTTAATGTCGCTCAAAAGGGAGGTATGGGGGGATGCACCACCACACCTACACAAGACCTGCTGGTGTTTGAATTTTCATAGGGCATTCTTTTATAAATGACAGATTCACAAAATATCTCAGCCATTGTAGGTTGGGTCTCTGAATGTATCATGGCTCTCCTAGTGCAATGTATTTTCTGTGCCCCCAAAAAACTGCAGTACAAAATATATTAACTCAATTTGATAGACATTTAGCTACAAAAAAAAAAAAAAAAAGCTGATACATACCTGCTTGCTTTTCAGGTTTTTTCACCTTTCCTTTCTTCCTTTATTTCTTAAACAGTGACTGAATTTCTCATGGTTTATTCTTCATCCACCCCTAATGTACTTCCATATTTTATTTATTTAAGGCTATTAAAATCAGACTTGCACAGTATTCAGAATTTTTTTAGCGAAATACAGTGAGAAAAACTCTCTGCTTGAATATATAACTGAACATATACTGCTAAACCAGCAGCACTCAGCTGAGTGTAATAGCCAAAAATTACTTGTGCAGTCACAGTTCATGAAGTCTTGTTTATTTGATGAGGAAACCTTCATTGTGAACTTAATGCAAGAGATATCTGAGCTGTTTAACATTATGAGTCCCTTAAATGCACTTTGAAGCAGCATCTGATTCTTTAACTCTTATAATCTGTACCAGACTCAAATTGTTGCACTCACATGTGCTCAGTGTCTGCTTAGTATTTTCATTCAATAAATTCAAATTTGGCTTATATACATAGTAAATAAACTGTTTACCATTTATGTTCCTTTTGACTTTTTTTTCAGATTGAAACTCTTAAGTGTGTTGAGGAAGAAAACTTACTTAGCATGAGCAGAGTTACTTCAATTGCATTTTTTATTGTCATCCAGTTGCCTGCAAGTCAGTTTGCAAGGGTAGTATTTTAACTGTTAATTGAACTTTCTAAACAGGTGTGTGTATGTATGTATGTTGTGTGTGCGTTTTGAGAAGAAAATGAAAGTCCTCATCCCAGTTCTTGGAGAACTCATTGTGTAAATCTTCACCTCAGATGGCCAAATTTCTCACATCTAAAGATTCATCAGAAACCTCATGAAATCTCTTAAGTTTCCCTGTAAAATGTCAAAATTTTTCCTACTGGAAAAATTGCTGATCCCAATCAGAAAACCAGGTATTTATCCTTAATAAAGGGGCACTAAAAACTTCATGTTCTTAAAATACTGTGACTTTGGAGGGGGATGAGGTGATTATTTTAATGATGAAAAGCATGCCTCCATATTTAGTTTACAGACTCTCTTTCTTTAGATGAAGTATTCTGCTCTGTTAAAAAATACCATTTTTCTAAAAAAGCTAGGAAGGAAAGAAAATGGTCAAAACCCAGCTATTATTATATGGGTAGCTAGAGAGGGATCAAATTCATGAGTGCCCAAGTTTTTATTAAAACTGCTAATGTCTTTTCTATTTAGATGCACATAAAATAAACAGCACATCAAATTTAATACATATATATAATTGATGATCTCAGATAAACTGTACCCTTTATTCCAAATTTATAAGCATTATTCTCATTTATAATTATATTCTGCATTGTGAGAAAAACACAATAGGAATTCTCATATTATTAAAAAAAAAAAGATATCAAATCTCGAGAACAATTATTCACTGTAGTTGCCTGTAATCTTCCGGAATCTTTTCTTTTTTTCTTTTTTGTGCAGATGCTCCCTTACAAGTACATTAATAAAGAGTAAATCTAAACAAGATAAGAAGAGAAAATTAGAAGCCTTCTCAACACATTTTCTTCCCCACAGCAGGAATTACAAAATAATTTTGTTTCTTTTTTCCAGTTCTTTGCTGTTGCCCAGCCAACACCTGAGGGATCGCGAACAAACCTGGGAGTAAGTAATTAAAATTCAAAGCTCCAGCATTCAGATAGTTTTTACACTTTCTTTTGCTTCCAACTAGCAAGGAATTTTCCAGACAAGCTTTTAATTAGCAGGTGAGTTTAATTGATATGTGAGTTTTCTGTAAATGGAAAGGATATCAGTGAGAAGTATGGCAGGACTCTTTCATACTCCCAGTTTAAGACTGTTTGTTTGCACGTTGATGAATCTGTTTTCTTTAGTGAATAAATAAAACTGAAAATTCATGTATTGGGAAGAGCTGAGGCAGAGTTAACTAGAATGAGCTGATTTTCATAGCACCCCTTCAAAGGAAACTCTACCTCAGCTCTACCTGACAGAGATTAGCCTGTGGTCTAGAATAAAAAACAAGTGATGGAAATTCATAGGCACCATAAGCAACCTGTTGTGCTTAAATAAACCTTTCGTGATTTCATTAGGTTGGATCTAATTTCATCTAAGTTTGCCATTTAAAACACAAGTGACCACAGGACTTGTATGGCAGCAAGTTGAGATTCAGAGTGTTGTTGAATCCACCTGAAAATGAGAAGAGCCACCTTCTGTAGGTGGCTAAAACCTGGCTGCAATGTGCCTTTATGCCTATAAGTATTTATTTCTTTGGAATTAAAAATGAGCATTGATTGCTACAACAATGTTGTAGTCAAATACATTAAATTTGAGGTTCAGACAAGAACTTGAGAACTCAGCCACCCATCTAATTACCAAAACACCCGTCCCTGTGCAGTGACCAGCCAGGGAACATGCCTGTCTTTTCTTCTAAAACAGATGGTGCTTTCAGTATGCTGTAAGGGCACTGAATTCAAGCTGTTACAAACCAAAAACCAGTTCCAAAGTTTTGCAGCTCTCACAGAGATGGCTTTGCCAAGCAGCCCACTCTGCTGTAGTGTGGAGGAACTGGTGGACCGGGCACAGTGGTGGCAGAATGTCACAGAGCATCCGGGAGGCTGATCTAAGTCACTGCTTGGGACTGCTCCAAGGATTGGAGAGCAAAGGCTTAAAGCCACCTCTAACTTCCCAGGAGTTGAATTTGGCATCATAATACCAACCCAAAAAGCTGGCTCAAAGCTTTATGAAATTGTAGAATATGCGAAAGCAAGCTGTGAAGATTTAATCCAGATAATATCACAGTGGTATAACGATGGGCTGGGGTAGCAACTGGGAGATTTGGCAGGGGCTCCGTTGCAAAATGGCCAGCATTTCCTTCTTCAGGATTAGTATTTCTTTGTTAAAATAAAGGATAGGTTGTTAAAACAAATATTTTCAAAGTATTTCACCGTATACTGAACAGTGAGCACTGCTGTACACTGAGAAACAAATTAATGAATCAAACATTGCAGCACTATCCACAGGGGCTCGTTTAAAAGCAAATGCATGACAGAGCTGGAAACCAGCTTAAATGCAAATGAGCGAATGTGATGAAATCTGTAATGTTTGATTCATTAATTTGTCTCTCATCATACAGCAGTGATCATTGTTTAGTGTGTGCTACTAATGAAAGACCTTTATAAGCAAGGATTTCCAAATTTATAGATGAGCTTTACTTTAACAGAGAAGTTCTGTCACAAAACCCTTTATGGCCATGAGATTCTTGCCTCTGTACTAATTAGTTAAAAAAAATTAATATATATATTAGTTTTCTTATAATGCAGGCTAGCAGATGGAAGGAAGGAGAGCCAGCATCATCTGATCCTCTAGTTTTCAAAGGCCACCAGCAGCTAATATGTTATAGTTAAAAGGAGAAAAATACTGGAAAAAATAAAATCTTGGCTATGTGATGAAAAGAAAAGCCCCCCTCCCTGTCTTTAGAAACAATTACTTTCCAGATTTTAATCTACTGAAGAAACATTACTGAATCCCCCAAAGGGGTGGAGGAGGGTGGTCAATATTATTGTTTCTCTTTTATAGAATTTAAACTATGGACTATCAGCCTGACAGATATAATGGTAATATGTATTTAGTCTTGCACAGCGGTGACATCAGCCTCTATCTGTCTGCTCCTTAACTCTCAGCCTGTAGCTGGGATTCCCTTCTCAGTTGTTCCCATGACTCTAAGTTGGGGCAGACAGGACAAAAAAGTATTATCAAAGTAAACAGCCACTGTAAAGCATATCATAAAATTTATCAGTTTGGGTTCCAATGGAAAACGATATTCTACCTCAGTTTCATAATTTACAGCCTTAACTGCAGAAATTTGTATAGGTTTCTTCAGCATGATGATGGCTTTGGTTAGAAAGGATTGCCTCATGGCATTTTGAGAGTTGGGTGGCACTAACCTCCCGGTATACCAGGAAAGAAAGAAAGAGATAAGTCTTTTGTAGCATATCAGCAGCACATAATAAAAAATTGGCTCAGTTAGGAACCACATTTCCAAGATTCCTATTCCAAATCCAAACAACATGCACCAGGCCAATCTGTCTATTTATTTCCATTCTGTATTTACAGTGCGGTGACATTTAGGCAAGTACAGTGCTAATTGCCTTGCAGGTACCTCTTGGTATTGACATCTGCAATTAATCACTAAGCAGGCAACTCTTGATTCAAACATTCCAATTTTGATCACGTCGCCATAGAAATGTGATATATTTACCAGCTTCTGAAGCCATTTTTTTTCTGACAGGACAGTTCCTGTTCTCTTGGCTTTTTTTGAGATTGCAAACTAAGATGTCAAATATTGTCTGCTACAAAACAGCTAGGTCTTGAGGGCAGCTAGAAAGGGTTGTAGTGTCATTAGTAATGACATGTAAAGGTTTTTCTGTGAAAATAACTGTCTAAAATAATAGAAAATCTGGTTCTGCTGTAAACAGAATTTGGTTTTTATGGCTTACTATATACTGAAGCAAAACCATATACGCTTTTTCAGTGGTTACCAAAATGATTTCAAAAAGAGGATTGAAGTCTATGAATTTAGAAGCGTATGAATCATAATAAATATTTCCTCAGTGAAAAGTTTCTGAAGCCTTCTGTCTGGAAGTCTTCTGTCTTTTCTTTTGTTGGCTGGAAAAAGAGCCAACAAAAGAAAACCATGTGCAAAGATATCAAAAAGTAAATTTCCTGAAAATGTCATTTCTGTTTTCATGTAGCATTAGACTTCAATTTTTTTTTTTTGCTTAAATATCATTTTGTATGAATAGTTTTTCATGTTAGCCAGTTGGTTTTCAGCTTCCCCAGCACAATTCAAACTCTTATTTCTCCACCCTATCTTACTGTAGACCAATGGTATTATGTATTCTCTCAGGATTCAAACTTATTTTGACATTTCTAAGAAGAAACTTTTAGTCCATTACTAGCTAGTTCTGTTCTGCTAAAGCCAGTGGCAAAAATCCTCATCATGTTAAGGATTCAGAACCAAGACACAAGAACACTGCAGTGTATTTTACAAGAAACCATAACTTTACCTGCTGTTTTCCCTTAGTCCAGTTTAAAAAATTTTTGTAGCTGTTTGTGAACTTAGAAGACTGGTGTTTCATGTAACAACTGCATCTTCTACCCTTGAACCACTATGACATTTCATCACCTATTCCGTGCCCCTCTTTTGAATGCATTGTTTCCTACTCTCTGAGATTAGAAATACAATATCAAGCGGGCGGGCTTTCCACCCAAGGCAGTGATTCATGCGGCTTCTCTCTGACAAGTCACTCGTGCATTCTCTGGGCCGGGCTGGGAGCAGGATGGAGAAGGGCTGGGCAGGGGAGCTGTTGTGCCTTCCAGCCAGGGAGGGAAGTGCGGGTGCTGACAGAGTCGCATCCAGGGGTGCAGGGTTGGAGAGCAGGCCCAGGACCTGACTGGAGGCAGCAGAAATATTTATTATCTTTAATCACTAAAATGGTTCCATAGCACTGGCATCAAAGGGTTAAGAGGGTAATAGCAGTGACGTCAAATAAGTTGATCTTGGTCGTAGTGGGACTTTTTTGTCTCTCTTCTTTTGAATTTTTTGTGTTGTTCACTTCTGTCTATTATAGTAAAGTCTTTGTGGAGTCCTACCTACCATGCTGGTTTTTTCTTCAAAAACAGTTTTCGCTTGTTTTGAAATGCACAGCTCCATTGTTGATAAAGCATTTTCTCATGGTTATGTTTATTTCCATTTGTGGATCTATTGCTTCTCCCCTGAATGTTGTTCCATTTCTTAGCAGCCTCTTTTCACCATCTCTTTTAGCATGTCCAATCCTTTACATCAGTCTTTTGGAGGATTTAATTCCTCAATTCTTCATCTGATGGTATCAGACCTGTTTATGTTACCAGGCACAGGCAAAGAATTATAACTTGTATGCCCTGTTCCGCTTCATGCACATGTTTATTAGTAAGCTGGCAATGTTGTGAGAAGTTGCAGTTGCCATTGCCTGATGCACTGCACAAAAATTACAGTATAGTAATTCAAAAATGTGTTATCTCAAAAGAAGGTTTTTCTTAAGAACTTTTATTTGATTCAAGTTACAGCAGGTGGTTTTAGCTAGTTAGAGAAAACTTTTTAAACTTTCTTCTTTTAGGTTATTTTAGGTATTGTAGAAGCTTTACAAATCCAAGGTGTTATTGCTAAACAGCTGAACTAACTACCTCACAAGCCACTAGAGATTTTATTTCAGCATTATCCAAGGTGTTTCTGTGGAACAACAAAATGTTGCACTTTTCTCTTTAGTGACATTGTATTTTAATGTTATGTAAAGTAGGTGTTTCTGTGGACAATCACTATTCCTAGTCCACAGTCTATGCGCAAGGACATTTTTAGTTTTTCCTTTAAGTGTTTAGCAAATAGCTTTGTGGTTTATGCATAGGCATGAGAAAACAAAGAAACTGGATTAATAAAAAAGTTACAGTTACTTGAAAGTGTTTCCAAGGCCACTGAGCTGTACGTTTAATAACTTGGAAGAGCACTGGGGTGGTTTGAAGGCTCTGACATAGTGTGGTTGCTGCACCACCCCACAGAGTCACCCATGGGAGGAGTGCAGCACAGCGATCTCTGAGCTCAGGAATGGGTGCCCATGACTCAGGAGCTCGGGATTCCTGGCAGGGCTGCAGCTGCCCGTGTACAGCACTGCCACTGATGTAAAAGGAATTCTGTAATGCTGTTCCACAGGGTCCCAAGTGGCAGAGAGGTTTATTAGTTTTATTCTTGTCATTCTTCTTAGGGATTCTGCACTAAGCAGACTAAGGATATGAAGAAAGGTTGAATGAGTAGTTTTCTTGGAGTGTAAAAAAAACTGGAACAATTTTTAATTTAATTTTTTTTTTAATTGAAGCTGACCTGTGAAAGATGCTGTAGTGGTTTGGTTCGCATTTTTACCTTCTGTGAGATAAGAATTAGGAGGAATGCAAAGCAGGCTCCATACTTTAAAGAATATAAAGGAATTTATTAATAGAACTAAAAGAAAAAAAAGGTAATAAGGGTTAGAATAAACCTTCAGGCCACTTTCTTCCCCCCATCCTCCTCTCTCCTTCCATTTACAACATAAATCTTCCTATGAATTAATCTCCAAGTATCTCTGAGAGGAGATACAGGTGGTTTGGGGAATAACTGGGATAGAGTGAGCTGAAACCACTTGTTAAAGGTCACCTACCCAGGCAGTTGGAGAGTTGGTGACAGCCAACAAATCTGCTGCTCCCCAGCGCTGCTCCCTTTACCTATGACACACTCCTGTGTGACTGTAGACGTGCATGGGCTGGCTGGAGGAGTGGCCCTGAGCCACATGGCGTCTAGCTGGAGACCCAAAAGGAGAGCAGCTTCTGAAGCATGGTCCTGTGACTTCTCAGCAGGCCTCATTGGTTTGGGGGCAGCATCAGGCTGCCACAGGCAGACTGGTTCCTCTTCTGGGGCTGCTTACCTTGTTCTGGTAACATGAGCCCACTGCACCATACTCGGTTCTGTGTCCCGGACTTGCCAGATGCTATTCCATTAGAGGGGCAATTTATTTTTGTGTTCCTATAATACAGAGGTTATTAGATATTTTTAATCATACGTTACATACAGACTTCTGAGAAAACGTGGAAACCCCATCAGTATTAAAGTCTCCTGTCTGTCAGAGAAAGCACAAGAGCCAGTACTGGTCTCTGAATCAGTCATCTGAAAAGCTTAAACTGCATAAAAAACCCCTCAAAATGAAGTCCACAGTGAAGTAGACTTACTTAGAATAAAACTAGATGAGCTGTAGCACCTTATCACAGTATTCTTAGTGCCTTCTAGATATTTCAGGAGTGCACAGGAGCGACCCTGGGACTGCTCCCAAATCCAGTGTGTGCTCACAGCAAGGGTGCCTGTGTTACAGTGAGTTATGTTTGGTGTGTGGTGCTTCTTAGAGGCTGTTCCACCCTTTGTGTAAGTTATGGGTATTATTGGCAACAGAAATTGATCCCCTGAAAGCAGCAGAACGTGAATGGATCAGTTCTGAAGATTCATTACCAGGATAAGCAAATACAATGTATTATGTTTTGTAATGGATTCTTTTATTTAATTTTTAAGTACCACATAGTTGATCAATCAAAAAGCACTAGTACTGTCCATTTTCCTCTTGTGTAAAATTTAATTTAATTCTTGTGAAGAATCTTTAAGAAATAACATCAGGAATTGCAGTAAATGTTAAAGACATTGTAGAGAAAAACCTCAGAGACTTTCTTAGTTAACTAGTCTTTCTTTAGATGTGAGTTTCCCCTCTTTGTGTTGTAAAACAGAGGACTAAACCAATTTTGTGTTTAATCCCTAGAATATGCTGTGAACCTCACCTGTCTGTTTTTGTGTCAGTGCTTTCTTGACTATGACTACAGATGGGAAAAACTGAATAGTAATAAGTCTCTTGGTTATATTTGATATGCGATTTTTAGATGGTTCATGCTATTTCCATATATTCATTTGGTGAGAACTAGTCTTTAAAATTACTTTTTACTTATCTTCATGACTCTAGACTTTGAAGTAATACTTCAACGACAGCTGAACTGAGACATTTTAACAGGGTCTGAACAGACCTCTCGGTATTCTGTACCATGCTAAAGAACTCCTTCCCTCTTGAAAGTTTTATCATGTAGGAGGCTATTAAAGTTATGAGTTTAGGCTGAAGCAGGAATAAATCCTGGGTCGTACTGATGATGTCATTACAGCGGTCAATAAAATACATGGAAGCAAATGCTTTTCATGTTACTAAGATCAGCTAACCAAATCAGGATACACGAGCAATTAACTCTTTAATTAAGATGAATGGATGACATTAGCCCTCCTTAAACCCTGCTCGTCAGCATTTACAAATAGGAAGAGACGGATGTCTCCTTCCCAAGAAGTCTAGCTTTTATTTTTCATTCTTTGACAGCATCTCATTCTTTCCACTTTGTAAACAAATTCACTGATGAACACTGCCAACCGCAGAGATTTAAACAGCCATGTTCAATCAGGGCTGTTGCTCAGAGGTGATGTATATGGATTTCATTTATTTTCTCGGCAAGTTGCATTGAATCTATGTTTCTAATTAAGAAAAAATAAAGGGCTTTTGATGCCCAAATATATAAGTTCATATGAATTCAATCATCATGACATGTTAGAGGCCACATAATTAGGTACTATGAAACTTCTTGTTATTGAAGTGGGTTATTAGTTCTGACAAAGGTGTGTGTGTAAACTGAAGGAATAAAGTCTTAGTTCTCTGTCCTTGAAAATCAGAATAATCTGTCTGGAAGGAGATAGATTCTCTCTCCCTACTTTTAATATGTACGTTGCAGTATATTTTCAGAAACATTCGAATTTCCCAGTGATTAAAATGTTATTGCCCTTTTGTTATCCTAAAAATATTTGTAAGTTTCCTACTAATAAAGTCAATATATTGCTACTTTCTATTTTAATGATATATGGTGAATTTATAAATTCTGGAAAGGAGTAGTCTTGTTTCCTACTATCTGTATTCAAAGAGGATACCTCTACATGTGGGACACAGATTGGAATCAACATAACTGTTGAAAATAGGAATTTATTAGGGCTTGCACTAAAAATCCTATTTGTGTATAATTTTTCAGGTACAACTTTTATCTGTTTTGATGTTACTGTTGGTAATTTTTGTGAAGCAAAATTTTGTGAGGCAATATGAATATATTGCTTTTTACTTCTGTAACAAGTTCTTTGTTCAGAGTCAGAAATGCTGAGCATGTATTTAAACCCAACTTCTCTGAAGAACAGAAAGTCTGTGTGATCTTTCCTCCCACAGCTGCATTGTCAACTGTAAAAAAGCCCCCAAGTTCTTGTTTCAGGTGCAGCAGTGTACTGTGCAGCAAAGAAACAGAAAAGTTCTTCTTTAAACACAGATTTTTACATTGTTGTTGGTTTAACAGCAGTTAAGAATAATGGTGTTTTCAGTTTTCCTGTAAACTCACCCACACATAAAAATTAGTAGGCCAAATTTTCTTGAAAAACATCATCTCTCTGTCCTGACCTAATAGATCTGTAGCCTTCTACTGGTGTCATGTACATGCAATTATTCAGATAATTTTCTGTGCTGCTCTGTTAGCCACAAACCCCATCCACTAGATAATTATTGAGATGTTTTGCCAAGTCTATTCTAGGGGTTTTCTTATTAAAAAAAAACAACAAAACAACGTAGTTTGAGAAGGTAGAGAGGTACATATAGGAACGAAGAGGGAAGTAGAAGGGTTAAGAGTAAATAGCTGATTACACAACGTGTGACTGTACCAGGATGTAGAGAAGTTGGTGGCAGTCGATGTCCTGGTGGCTAATACCAGAGGTGTAGCAGAGGCACTTTCCATTCATGGTCCAGATGCCTCCAGAAATGGCTTTAACTTTGCTTAGCTAGATCCACCAAAGGAGAATTGAAATTTTGTCCAGCTTAAAGAAACAGAAAGGCATGGCAGTAGCAGAATATTCTTGATGCCCTTTTCTAGGTTCAAAACCTATGGAGCCTTTTATGAAATGCCTTTCTGATCCCTTGACACAGTTGCATGTAGCGAGGCTACGTGGGACATGGGGGAAGGACAAGACTGGAGGAGCAACGGTGTCATTTGCTTTGTGTAAACAGAAATTCCCATCTCTTTTGGGGTTATGATTTGCCCAGCAGTCTCCCCTGCAGCACAGCCAGTAACCTGCATAGGCAAGTTCTGGCTCCAGTGTTTTTCCTGCTGTGTGGCTGCTGCCATGCAAGACTGGAAGGTGGGGACATAATCCCCGCAAGCTATTTTTGTCATGCTGTACTCGTGGCACAGGGCCTGGGAGTACCTGTGATATATTTATGAAAGTGTGCCTGCAGTACCCCGAGTCTGAGGCAGTCGCCCAGCAGTGCTGTCTGCAACAGGGCTGTCTCATCCACCATCAAAACACCCTCACTTAGCAGCTTGTAGCTCTTCTCTGAAAAAAAGAAGGTGCAAAAGCTTCCCCACTCAGGGATACTGACAGAGAGTGTGGTTGAAATGGTGAGGAGATCAGCGGAGGAGGTGGATGATAACAGGGAAATAGCCATCTGTGTTTCAAGCAGATTTTTTGGATTCCTGACAAAAAGTGGAATTTGCAGCTATTTGAACTGCCCCATGATTGTCTTACCCACAAGTCCAGTCAAGTGAGATACTCTTTCAAAAAGCTTCAGGTGATAAAAACCTACATGTACAGAGAAAGAATTATGAAGAGCACTAACCCAAACTACACAGATTTTATAAGTGAACTCTTGCAGTTATTAAAATATTTTGGCTTTGTAACAGGATACAAATTTGCAGTTTTGCCAGAACCTGGATGTGAGGCCTGTGTGGAGGTGACAGTGTCCCCATTAGGGCCGGGGGAGCAGTTTGGCACAGGGGCTGCTGACGTGGGCAGAGCTGCCACGCACGTCTGTCTGCACTGGGGGGTGTGGAGGGGACAGGAGCCGTACATGCTCCTGTGATTCCTTTTGTTCTGCCATTGGAATCCAGACTGATGGATTTTCTAGCAAACTTTTAAAATGAGGAATGGAAAACAATGTTTTATGAGTATTAGTAGCTTTTCAATGTGTTGGTATAATGGCTTTTCATTCTTTAAACTTTATTTATAATTAAAATTTCCACCAAATTCCCACATTTTGATTATAATTTTCATCATTTGGGTTTAGAAGGCTTGAGGGGATTTCAGTGGGATGTGAGGATGCTTTTAACCTCCAAGTCAGCCTTCCCTGGGGTTATCCGTGTATGTCGGTGCATGTCCAGTGCTACTGAGTTGGTAGGCTGACCACACACCATGGCTGTGGTTATCTGTGTTCATTATTGGCTTTATCACTGATAGCTCGGATAGAAATACCAGCCAGGACAAGCAGCACAGGCTGGTGCAGAGCCCAGGCTGGGGCAGAGCACAGGCTGGCTCCCCGACACACAGCTGAGCTGCACGGGCTGGGGGCCGCTGCCACCGCCGGCTGCTCCCCTGCCGCTGCCCACCTGCAGCACCAACACAGATTTGGGTACAATAAGTCTCTGTAGTTGTGACTTTGTTTTGAATATAAGCGTTGGTCACTGCTTCTAGCAAGGACCACACCTTCAATATGAGTTTGAAACATTTGGCCTCTAAATCCACATAATCATGTGCCCAAAGTGATGCTCACTTCTAGGGGCCAGGCCTGGAATGATGTTCTAAAGAAGAATTTAATTCTTTGCTGTATCAATCTGAAGTCATTCTGCTCCTTGAAATCTTGATAGAAAAACCACTGGAAATTTTATATGGAATCCTTCTTTAACAGAAAATAATTGATGACAAAGATGGGCATGAGACTGTCAAAGCCCAGGCAACTCAGAAGTAAACCTGTTCAGAAATTAATGTGATATGCATCAGTTTCTTAAAAATTTTTGGAAATTCTACTGCATTTTAAGGCAGAAGTTTAAATTATTGTTATATATACCTAAACCTATGTTTGCCTATAGAGATATAGATACAAAAATATTTTCAAATTAATGTATTTATATATGTGGTTATAGGGAAAAGAAACTGAACTGTTCAAATTTTGTGTCCAGCTGGTTGGGAAATTAGTGCTTATGAAAAGGCAGCACTCACCACTTATATATTTGTAAAAAGGTAAAGTGGTGCTCTTTATAAAGGTAAGAGGATATTAAGATGGAATACATGAAATAAATAAAAAGTCCATAGTGGAAATGGAGAATAATTAGAAAGAAACTTGATTGCTTCATTTTACAACTGACAATTCAGTGAAGTTTCTGTTTTAATATTATGTGCAAGCCAAACTGCCAGGTTTTATTTATCATCTGATATAACTCTAGCTCTGGTCCAGGGTACTGGAAAACCTCTCTTGTAGAGTTTTACCTCTTTAACCTCAAATGAAAACTGGCATTCCATCTGGATAGTGTCCAATGTGTCACATTTTGGTAGTCATCAACCAGCTCGCCTTATAAATCAAGAGCACTGATTAAATAATCAAGATTTTTGAAATGCCTTGAGGGAGCTGTATGTTTTTTGCATCAGTGATTAGTATTCAGTGGCAATACTGAAATCTATTTGAGCTGCAGCTATAAAACTGCATTTTGCATACTAGGCATAATCAGAGAGATTATATTCAGAAAGTGTGCTTCCCCTAAGACAGCAGAAGGTTACGACTTTTGCCACGGCTCCATTGTTAGTTTAAGTGAGCTTTGTCCTTGCTGTTGTTCAGCCCTTCATTCACCAGAATAAAATCTTTTCTGCAGCTGTGTACTGAGAAAATGAAAACTTTAGGTAATAACATTCATAGGGCAACTGGTTAAAGAAAACTCTAGCCCCTGAATGGAAAGCAATTTTAATTAAAGATCTTTTTAGTTATTAAAGCTTAGTTTACATTGTGTCATTTCTTTTGTTGTTCCAAGTTAGCATTTTGTCATTTAAATCATTCCCCAAATCACATATTACTGGCAACAAGAGGGGCTGCAGTTTACAAAAGAGACAATAGTTATTGGCTGCAAGAGAGACTGGCTAAAAAATTAGTTATTGTTCATATCAAAAAATAGAATCTAACCGTTAAATTCAGTAACGAACTTATAAGTATAACAATATAAATCAAAAAAAAGCTTTCCTGAAAACCCATGCTCAGGTTGTGCAAAACTTTGCAGGTTGTGTCAGTTGTTTCTGCCTCTCTCCTCCTTTCTAATGGGTGGTTCTGCACCTCTGGGTGCCCGCTGGGACCCGAGTGACGAGAGCAAACTGCGCCAAAGGCAGCAGTGACAGGGAGCGGGGCTGCCTGGGAGCTCGGGGCTGCTCTCCACACATGGAGCCTTCCTGGACAAGGCTGAGCATGCAATACCCTCCCTCTCTGCAGACCCATCTTCTCAGCTCCCAGACAGACAGGTTTTAGCCAAGTCAAAGTGTATCTTGTTACCCTTATCATGGGCTGGAGAGAATCCTTTGGACGGTGCTGTAGTTCCCCAGCCTTGTTATGATAGAATGCCCTGGTGTTAAGCAGTTATATTTAAATTACCTTTACCTCAAACATGGAAAAATGAAAAAAGAAAAAAAAAAAATCCTTGCAACTGGCAAAAGAATGTTTGTGCCTTGACGTGAAGCTCTGCCATACATCAATCCATATATCTCATGTAACCTTGCAATGTAATGTGTAATCATACTTAACACAGTCTGCATGAGTGGGCTTAATGCATGCTCATCACTGGCCTGGAAGTGATTAGAGATGATGTATAAGGATTTGGAAGGAGGAACGGAATTATGATTTAGGGCTGATCTGTGTCACTTCCTAGCCTTGCCTTTGGTGGATAGTCTGACAGCCCTCCATATCAATTTGTAGCCCACTGGAAGGCAATGGTATCAGTACTAATGCTCATCCTGCCTACCAACAAACCTCCAGACCTGAAAACATTGGGTTTTTGGTGTCACTGCCTCAGTTAACCTTAGAAAGATAACAACTTATCCTGCTAGTTTTGTTTGTACCCTTAATTTATCCTGACTACAACAATACCATTGTTTCATCTGCTAAAACCAGAGCTTTCTCTGAAATGGAAAGCCTGAGTTCACAGTCTTCCCACTCACGTTACTCTCACACTCCAGCTGAAGTTCTGCCGTGATGCAGACGGGAATTCAAGCCTCATTCCCCAGGTGAGAAAGGGCACCAGAGGTAGCATGGTCTGAGCACAGGAAGCCCTTCTTTCAGCTTTCGTGTTTCTGCACTGGGTCTGTGCTTTGTGTTCAACGGTTACTGGGTAAAAGTGCAGCACGTGAGGATAGAGATCTGTATTGTGAAGCAACTGGGGTGAGTGAGCCTGGCATGGCACCGTTCGCAGGCAAATGGATAAAACTTCCTTAGAGCCAAACCAGGCAGGCTGGGAGCTGGCTTGGCCCAGGGCTGTCACCTCCCTTGCATCCGGGGGCTGGCTGGGAGGTGCTGACTTGGGCCCAAGGCACACTGAGGAGCAAGTTGAACATGCTCAGGCCCAAACCTGGCCCAAATGTAACCTCCACCCTCCTGTCTAATGAAATCCTTACAGATCAGGTGGAAGTACTTCCCTGAATCCAGCCTTTAGGCAGAAAGCCCTGTTGCACACACTGCTACAGATGGGAGACTCAAAGCACGGGAATTATTATCAGATTCCACAATGAAAGGAAGTGCTGAAAGGTGTTGTTGCTGCATTGTTTTGATAAACACATGAAAACATTGTTATAGACGCACACAAAACACAGGCTGAAACAAAAAAAAAGCTTAGGATAAAAGTGTGGCTTCTAATAACCCTCCCTTCTACTTGTCCCATGATAGGGGTGGCATTGCCAAGTAATCTCAATTGTGGTCAAAATCATACAGTCATTAAGATCCATTTTCTAGAGTCTTCAAGCAGAAGTTGATCTTAGGTAAAAAAAAGAAAAAAGAATTAGGATGTAAATGTAGATTTTGTGCAATTTTAAACATTGTATTTTAATATAATATTTATTATTAATTTAAGTTTTCTATTTTAATATATTTAATATTAATATTCAACAATTTTAAACATTATATTTAAGCATTTTATTTTTCTAAATGAAATTCATAGCTAATTCCACTGGCCTCTAATGTGTTAGAGTATGTGGAATGGGATCTCAGCATGTTCCAATTGAATGCTTCTTCATTTCATAAAGTAAATTGGAGATTAAAGATGTTTGACCCTCTCATAGCATTGTTTTGGTGTTTGATGAATATACGTCCTTCAAGTGCTCTGTTTGTCAGTTATCTGATATTGATGCAGACTTGTCTTACTTCTTAAGACAGCTACTTTTTTACCCTCTCCATTTCCCTCTGATATTTAAAAATAAATAGCATACCTTGTGAGAAGTTAGGCTACTTAATTTTTTAGTTCATTATTATTCAGTGCTGTTAACTTCCAAGCTACTGCAGTTACTAATTTACCATTAATCAGTACACGATCTTCCAGTGTGGCTAAATCCTCCTTATCTTTATTTTCCTAAAATTAATACCATACAATAATTTGTCATTGACCCTTGTTTCATCCCTTTACTTTACTTGATTTCATCCTGTTGGCATCAAGAATTATGGACCATTAGCTTTTGAGGTATTTATTTTTTTTCAAATATTTTTTGGGTCAAGCTTTACAGACTTGTCATTTAACTATTCTGCAATGCCATTTTTCTACACAGTGGTTCTTTACAGTTCCTGTTTATTCAGTAGATCCACTGTCTCCCTTACAGGCTTGCTGCTTTGCCTGGAAGTGTTTTCTACTGGGTGTTTTATGGCTGTGACCAGCTGCTTTTCAAGTGTTTCCATGGGCTTCTAATTCGAGCCTCCTATTTCACCTGAACTATATGCACTTCTCATTGGCTTTGAGTGTCTCTATTAAAGATTTAATTGAAATTTTTAAAATTATTTTTTGCTTTGCCCTAAACTGTGATATTTTCATTCCTTAGATTTAAATGAGTTACATCTTGGCATATGTAAGAGGTAAAGTACATGGGCAGAGAGGATTCTTAGCAGAAGGATAGAAAGACAGTTTTGTGGTTTGGTAGAAAAATCAACTTTAGAGATTTAAGGGCTCATTTGCAGGGTACAAAACATTATTAGCTGATCTCAGGAAAATTCTCTGCTGAGATTTGTGAATGTTTCGGTGGCAGTGAGCAGGGAATACTGAGCTGAGCCCACTGATATGGGTATTTTAATTTGTGTGCCTTGTAGCTTAATACAGAACATTAAATTACTCTGCTGAATAACTAGGCATTTGTCAAGGAAAATAGATACTTATTAATGGATGGTTTGCCATGTTTCATCCTCTCCACCACAGACATGCTTATTATTCTATTATTTAGCATGCAAAAAGTTCTCTGTATTCATCTACTCAGTTATGCACCTGGAATCTCATTCCTTTCATGTCCATATGTGCAAGCTTCTGACTCCACTTTTCCCTATATTTTTTTTAGCTGTAGGCTCTCATAATTCATTTACATTATGCTTTAGTTAATGTATTATTGTGAGTAAATGTTATCCTTGTAGTATCTGGAGCGCTGTGTCCAGTTCTGTGTTCCCCAGTACAAAAGAGATCTGGAGGTACTGGAGAGAGTCCAGCAGAGGGCCACGAAGATGATGAAGGGCCTGAATCATCTCCACAGGAGAGCTGGGATTGTTCAGCCTATGCAGGCTGTAGAAGGGAATCCCTGGGGATCTCAGGAATGTGTGTGAATTCCGGAAGGGAGGGTGTGACGAAGATGGAGCCAGGCTTTTCTCAGTGGCCTCCAGTGACGGGACCAGAGGCAATGGGCACAAAGTGAAACACAGGAGGCTCTGTGCTTTGCTGTGAGGGTGACGGAGCCCTGGCGCAGGTCCCTGCAGGGACTGCGGGCTGGTCACTCCTGGCGATACTCAGAAGTTGTCTGGGCGTGGTCCTGGGCAACTGCTCTAAAGTGGCCTTGCTTGAGCAGGGACAAGATGATCCCCAGAGGTTCCTGCCAACCTCAGCGAGTCTCTGATTCTGGGTGACAATGATCAAACTGATCAGACATCGGCAAATGCAGTAAAAAGAGCAGATGCCATCTTTACGTTGACATGCATGGCTGTGTTGTGATGCCCAGGAAAAGGCATCAGCTCAGTACCTGCAACTCTCAGTAAAATATGGCCACAATGTAGCAGTTAATTTAATAAAACACCAGTGGCTAAAATAGCATTTTTAAAACAAACATAAGAGATGTGGTGTATTGTAACTGAGAGCATGTGGAAGTCTTTCAGTGATATAAATATTTCTTACTACTGGAAAACCACCTTTTTTTCTCTGATACTAGGGAAGCAGGGAGGCAGTAATAAACAGAATTTGAAAGAGTTGAAAAGGAAAACAAGAATAAGTGGTCTGAAGTTTTTAAATGTTCTACCTATTGGTAGTTACTTGTAAAGAATTATCTAAGAAATAATACATTCAGCAAGTAGTAGCATAAATAATTGAATTATACAAGGATCAAGTGCTGTTTCATCAAGGGTTGAACTCCATGCCCACTGAATGCAATAGCCAGACTCTCATGGGCTTTAGATCAAACCTCAGATAAAACAGTTTGATTAGTGCTGTTTGACCAGTGTAACTGCAAGTATGTGTGAACTTAGTTCCATGCTGTGTTTTCAGTATATTTAAAATGATTCTAACATAATGCGGACATGCTGTAGAACTTCAGTCTAATAAACTCAGTGTATGTCAGTTTTAATTAACCAAAAAGCCCTCTTGCACTTATTTTAAATATTGGTGGATGTTTGTATCTCCTTTTCCAATTCACATGATATGAATCTTTATCATCTTGCAAACCAATGTTCTCTTTGATAACCCTGACGGGGTAGGTTGTAAATGGGATGTAATGGGATGTGTCTTGTCACAAATGCAGCTGCTCAGGACAGGTACAATTCCCAGCCACTCAATCCCTGGCAGAATGAGGAGGAAATTCTGCAGGTTATACCCAGACCGTAGCCGGTCGGTGCTCTTGTAGGAGGGAAAACAACCCCAACAACTGATAAAGTTTATAGAAGGGTTGCAGTGATAGAAGCCTGAACTTCACCTGTGTGCCCCAGCCTGGCCAGGTGCTGCTCTGGCAACACTGCCTGAAGTGGTGGAACATGTTTCTGTCTCTGAGAATCATTGCAGCAGTAAAACACTGCAGTGGTACACCAGGGCTTTTTGTGCATTTATGCTCACTTAGCTGCGTTTTTTGTCCACATAGAGAGGAGGGATATCTCACCTCCCTCTCAGAGCCACTGCACTCCAGCTGGCAAACACTGCTTGAGCTGAACAACTCTGACAAGTATTTATAATAAGCTATTGCAGCTGTTCCAGCTCATTCTTTGCTTTTGTATATCAAATTTTGCATTTGATATTTTCTTTTATGATTTCATCTGTTATATGAGCTAGATTACTCACAGATTCACTCCAAATAGTAACAACAAATTATACTACCATTAACAGAATTGTATTATGTTTCTACTAGTAATGAAATATTTTTCCACAATTTAGGCTACATAAAGTGGAATAAACAGATACTCTGCTATTCCTTGGTGGCCTTGTTTCTTCTCTATAGGAGGCAGTGAGTCTTTCATTTCAGCTTACTATCCTCAAAGTTCATGCTATTTGGAGGCCAAGCTGTGGATGACAAACTGCAATGCTGACAGGAAAACATGCAAGGCTGATATATAAAACAAGCCACACTGCTCGTGCTTTGACTGTCATCACTGCTTTCAGGAAAATAAATAATACTGCCTCGGTCGAAGGCGCCTTAAGAGTTTCTTCAGCTTCCATGGGGAACATTGCAAATTCCTTCAGTCTATATTTGAAACCTAAGAGCTCAATTTTCTAAAACAAATTCAGAAAAAACTTCTTTTTTTCCCCCCAACCAAATTCATAGGAGAAAATAAGCTTGTATAACTTGTTCCCAAATTGAACAAAGCTAACAGAAATTGATGGTCCCTTTCATGAACTGTGAAAAATGCTGTGGATATTTCTCTGGTTTAACAACCAAGTGAAAACATTCTCTGTTCACCACTTGCTCTGCAAATTTTGCTGCAAGCACCAACAGCTTTACACCAAGAAGACCCAACGGAATTTTCCATCAAAGCAGAAGTGTGCATCACATGAGCAGGTGAAAATGTGATGGAGAAAGGTGTGATGTCTCTGTAAACTTAACCCATGCCAGCCTTTATCTAACGCGCAGTATTTTGTTTTATTTCCAAATTCCTGTGGATTTAGTAATTGAACATTATTCTTGTGATAAAGTGATTGTTTGGCATTCATGTACATAATGATATGCTAATATATCCTTAAGAAAAAATAATCAGAATTCATCTTGTCTGTTAACATGCTTCGAATTGTGCATATAATAGAAATGGATATTTAAAACATCTTTATTTCATTATCTCATTTGTTATATTGTAGGTTGGCAACTAATTAGTATAGATATTTGAAGTTACAGATCGAGGAAACGAAATTAGTGCACTATGATATAATTAATCATAGAAAACTTGTTCAGCAGCTAATCTACTAGCTACTTTGCTTCTTGTTGATACTCATAACTTTGATTAAGATTTTCAGTGCTTTATTTAACATCATAGCTTACTAATATGAAATTCAGTGAAGTATCTACTATCTCTGAATAACATGCCTGGAAAAAACTTGCAATGAAAATCCTCCTTGTGCTAGACTTCAGCGAGAAATAACCTATAGAGACCTCCAAGGGCCACTCTGTGCCAGCAGTCCCTTGGCAAAGGATGCCTCAGGGTATCAGACATGCTTTTCATTTTTGCCCTCCCCTCTAGCTATCCTCCTGTTCTTTCATATGTTCCAGCCACTATTCCAGCCACAGCTGAATGTGCTGGAAGAAAGTAGTAATCCAAACCAGGGCCAAGATTCTTGCTTTAGAAGCCTACAGCAGATGCAGAAACCTACAGAGGGAAGAGCTCTGGTGGTTTGTGAGCATCCCTGAAGCGCTCCCTTGTGCAGGAGAGAGCAGGACAGGGTCTGGACAGGCACTGGGTTCAGTGGGGGTGAGATATTCCTTACTTTTCTCCTAGAATTGCTGTGCTGTTCCTGTCCTTTCATCTACCGACTGAGAGGCAGAAATACATGGTAAGATTTCTGAATTGAAAATTAATTATCCCTTAATAAAGTTCAGAAGAATTGTCCTGGGCTTCTCTGGTAGAGTGAGTACGTCAGTGGATGAGGGAAGGGCTACAGATGATGTTTATCTGGACTTGTCTAAAGCCTCTGACATGCTCCTCCACTTCTTGAACCCCAACCCTAACTGGCGTAACTGAGGCTGCTGTTTCAGAAACAGGCCTACCTTGCCTATTTTCCTTGCTAGTATAAATTTAAAGACTTACTAATCTATGAAACTAAAACTGTAAATGCTTAACCTGTACATTTTTTAATCCACAGGCTTTTATCCAGTCAAATGGTTACCATTTGCAACTTTCAACATATGAATAAAATATCTGAGCAATCCTTTGGAAATGCCAAGTAAACAGAACGACAGGCTATTGACCAGTCATTTGAAAACACTGTTTAGTCCATTTACTAAATGTTAAAATATTTAAGTGAGTTTTTTTTACTGTAACATAGTTTTATTTAGAATATGCCAACAGAAAATAACTATTTTTAAAATTGTACTTTTTGGGGTGTAACATATTGGTAGCATTCTAAAATCCCAAGTTTTTGATTTCACTGAGTCTTTTGTGTGAGTCTTTTGGTGTAATTTGACACAAATGTAACCTATATTCATAAGTTTACTGTGTATTTATATTTGATAGTTATTTACAATTCATGCCTCAGCGGTCATTTATATAATTTTACTTATCCTGTCAGCCAGCTTTGACATTATCACATGACTCCAATTTGTTATTTGCTTTAACTAATGAACAGCAAATACGTGAAGACTAAGGAAAGAAAATACCTTTAAAAGAACAACAAACCATAAACTGATACAGTAGCAGTAAAACATGTACAGCAAACATTTTCTTTTAACCAAAATCCCTTTTATGGGATGTTTGCAAATGTTATTGGACAGTTTGCCTGCTAAAGCAATATTTCTGGCTCCAATAATGATATTAATACAATTGAACATGGATATTTGTTATAGGAGACCATAAGTCTTTAGAAAGTAAAACCAGTTTTCCTGACTTGATTTTAGTAAGGGGATGGTATGTTTTCTGGTATATATTTGAAGGCTTTTTTCCTCCCAAATCTCATTATATTGTGTTTAATTATAGAAAAAAGTAGGAAATGTCATACAAATAAGTGTTGTATCCCAGTGAACAGCTTCAGGTATCGTTCAGGATTTTATTTTGGATAATGAGGAAAAGCTGTCAAAACTCAACACCCAAAGTTTTGTAAGAGCAGAAGGATATACATAATATAAATGCAAGATTTTCCCTTGTGTATATTCAGATGGATTTTTAGTTGCATTTTGTTACTATCAAAAATTAATATTTGATATTACAAGTTTGTATGACACAGATTTCTTTAGACACCAGTTTTATAATGTGCATATGAAATAAAATGCACGTATGTGGAACAGTAGGCTCTGCTAGGCTATAATACTTTATAGTTAGGTCTCCAGGATATTTATACTGTAATTTACTACTTTTCTTTTTTTCTTAATGTTGCTTGAAAGCAAAAAGCCAACTGCATCATTTTATGAAGTACACAATAAATGTCCATTTTACAGAGTCAGGAATCAGAATCAGAAATAGATGAGCTCTGAACTGTGGTCACACTTTATGACACTGCTTGATTTCTTTGTAAAAATTTGACTTGCATGGAGATCATCTGTAAATCATCATGAGTCAACACATTCATGGACTTCTTATCAAAATTCCCGGTGACATCACCAGTCCATCCCTAGTGGGAGCCATGATGTGAATGTTAACATACAGCACGGTGCCAGTTTGTGGTCTCTGGAAAAACCCACAATTTTTTGATGTTACAGTTACAGCTCCTGGGACTTTCCTGTTCCAGCTCTTTTATTGCCACAGAGAAGCTGCACTGGTAATACCAGTGGTAGGAAACAGTGAACAAAAACGCACTTTATGCATTCCCATTAGGAAATTAATATGCCTGTTCTCCTCCTTAGGCCGTGATGTCCCCGTGAAATTAAAAAAATGCAAATCATAATTCTACTGAAACATGTTTTTGATGACATAATTCACAGCCAAATGCTGTCAGTAATCATGCACAGATATCATTACTGTGTATGGTCTCTTACAAATAACTCAGTAGTGGTACAGGAGTTAGAGACTTGCAGCAGGAGTAGGGTTTCACAAAATCACCTGCTGAGGGCCAAAGGGGATCATTACATTGTGTAACGTGACCTCCTCTCTAGCATATCCTGTCTTTTCAACCGTTTACTCTGTACTGAGCCCAATCACTTATGTTTGACTAACACAGCTCTTCTCTATTTGCCTTTATATTGAGTCTCTTGGCCAAAAATCCATTACCATTTTGGTCAGGTCTGCCATCACCTAAAAGAACTTCTGAGGATTTCTTTTACTCTGTTAGAAACCTGTCATTGGCTGCGTGGGACCAAGTTCCTTTTAGTAGCAGTGATCATCCTTGAGTCTACAGCAGGGCGTAGTCGGTAGTGTTTGAGTTGGGCTTTGGGATTCTTCTGAGTGAAATATGCATTAAAATATATTACTGCTGCCCTAGTTTCTTATTTGCAGGGTTTTTTTAGAAAGTATTAACCTTAAGACACCGATCACATTAGTGAAAACCCAATGGTTCTGCAATTTTCAAAAGAAACATTTTATACTCAAAACACATTGTCACCATGCAGAGCCTTCCTCCCAATCTTTTTTTTATTTTTTAATCCTATGTAATTCATAACAACATCTGACATGCTCCTGCTAGCATCAGATGATTTGAGAAGGATTTTTAAACAGGAAAGGGAGATTTGGACAAACACACATTTGGACTGTGGTTGTTGCTACCAGGGTGGACAGTGCCAGCATTCTTCAGCCTCCCAGATGTATGCTGGCTCATTAAATCACTCTGTTTTGTTTAAAACAGCCATCTTCTCCAGGCTGTTAGAGAATTGCATTCCCAGAATTTATTGTTTCTCTGTAGTCAACTCCTCTTTAATATGTATTTGGGAGAAATGTCTTCACATCACATATTCTTCTTTTTTGTTTTTCCCCAGGGGAAATTTTTGACTAAACAAAAAATATTTTTGATCATCAATATATAAAATTAAACTATTTCTGTAAATTTGATTTCTGTAATATGTTCCTTAAGGTATTCCTTATCTTCCCCATAAAAAACTCCACAAAAAAATAAAGCAAAGAGCAGATATCCCTCTTGTAGATCTCCTTGTAACTGAAGAGAGGAGGCTTTTATCTTGCTGGCTGTCTCGGGGCTGCTCTTTACTCCCTGTAAAGGTAACGAAGACTCAAAAATACAGCTGGAGCTTTTAAATTAGAAGTCTTATTCTCTTCCTCACAGTATAGTTTGTGTTCCTGTAGACACTTGAGGCTGCTGGCATGAGCACCTGTGGGGAGGCCATTTGTGGATGCAGTGGCAGAACCCAGTCCCAGTTGCATGAAAGACACTGAAAGCACAAAATTAATCCCACAAACTGGCATTTTTTCTGAATTCTTTACACCCTCATTCAACAGTTGTACAATATTTTCAACAGCAATAAGGAAAACAACGGCATCTTCACACACAGACTGGGGAAGGTTTTATCTCCACAGATGAGCATGAGAGGTTTAAGCATCTTGTAAAATTAATTGGAGGGGAGCTAACAGTTTGGGAACAGTTCTCATGCCTGCCATCACTTCTGAGAAGTTGTTTTGTTACTTATTTAAAGGTCATCATGCCTTTCTGGCAAACCTACTGCTTTCAGGTATTTTTAATAAATTCACAGTACAAAGTACATGAAGTACACAGATGTTTATAATGAGCAGCAAAAATGAGAGGTATTTTATTAGGCTATGTAACTATCGCTTGCTGATTGCTTTTAATTGGTGAAATAACAAATTGCTGGTTTGTCTCTTTAAGCTTTTGACCTAATAACTGCATGGCTTTTCATGAAAGATCCCTTTTGGATGCAGCTAAAGGCTTTCTCAATGGTTTTGTTCACAAACTTTTAAATTACTCTCTGGTATTAGTTCAGAGAATCATAGAATCATCAAATACTTTGGGTGGGAAGAGCCCTTAAAGGCCATCTAGGCCAACCCCCTGCCCTGAGCAGAGACATCTTCAACTACAGTAGGCTGCATAGTTAATATACATCTCTAGCAGTGTACTATGAGTCTCCAGTAACATGCTTCTGGTTTTTTACAGCTTTTTGTGTGACTTTGCAAATGAAATTATCTTTTCATACCTGCTTGTAAACAGCACTTCACATAGAAGCAATTGCATTTTTATGATATATATTATATATTTTTTGAATATATATATATATAACATTTGATATCCCTGAGAACAGTTGTCCCCAACAATCTGAGAAACAACTAATTGATTTAGTTATCTTTTTTAATTAAATGTATCACTATGAAGTCAGACCTAATGAGTTGCTTCGTCAAATTATTTTCTCTTCTCAGACTGTTAGAATATTTATACAGAATTCTGTATATTTTCTTGCATCTAAATGAGACCATTCTTATTCATAACCTATTTAATATGAAAAACTATCCTCTGAAATTGATTCTAGTATGAAAGGTGTACATGTGCACTGATATCCTTTCCTTGAGCAAAGCAGAAATTACCTTATTAATCATATTCAATTGTTATGGGTCTCCACTTTGAAAGAAGTTAGCCCACACAGAAAATTGGGCTTCATAGGAATAAATGCCTCTGAAGAGATTTTCCTGGCAGGGAAAAACCACAGCTGCCACACTCAAAAATTTTTGGTAGACCCAAGAAGAATAGATTTGTATCTGGAAAATAAAAAAACACTTGAAACCTTTAAAAAAACAGACAAAACCCAAACACAAACAAACAAACCCTCCCAAACAAACAAAAAGTCCACCTTGAAGACATTATTTTCGTAAAGCAAAGATTAGTCTCTTTCTTTACCCAGTTATCTCTACAAATGCTGTAGAAGTTCTGTGGACAGAGGCATTACAAAAAAAGCTCAGGAGCCCTACCCCTAAAGCACTGGCATCTGGTTTTAGTCAAGTGTTGAAGACCGCTTTCATTTAAATTAATAAATAAATTTATTTAAAGTAAACTAACTTAAATTTATTTATTTATTTATTTACCAGTCCTTCAAAAGTGTCCTAGGGTTTCGTTGTAGAAGTGCTCACTCTGAGGGAAGTAATGCATTAATTTGGAATCCATATGGACATTAGTCTGCTGATATTCTCTTAGTAGAACAGAAATATCAGAAATAGCCAAAAAACACATGGAACCATGTCATCAACTCTACCCCTTCTGAAGAATAAAATTTAACAGAAAAGAACAGACACCTGCATATTTTGTTACTATTTATTAACTCAAACCACCCTTCAACTCTTTACTGAAGTAGAGATCAAGAAAAAATTTCTGGTTTAATAAATGTAAGAGGGATTTAAAAAAACATAATAAATTGGCTATCCCTTTTGTTTTGTGGCTTTTTAAAAATAGAACTAGGTTTGCTGGTTAGTCAGCATTCATCCCTCCTGATTGGCTCTTCCTTGCATGGCCAAATTCAGCCCTTGGGTAAGTGATACAGATTCTTCCGAGTGAAGAGATTGCTCACTGATTTGGAGCTGCTCTGAGCTATGCTGACCTGTTTCCAGCTACATGTGATGGTTAAGCTGGAGACTAAAAAATCTTATTGGACAGTAACACAGACAAAAATAATCATACAAAAAATCCTATTATCAGATGAATATTTTTAGTAATGAGAGAGCAGGATATAGTCATGCAAGATGCTTAATCTCAAGGCCAACAACTCTTCAAATCACAATACAGTTGTAACATTTTGCATTTCCAAACAATGAGCAATCAAACATTAGCTAATTAAATGCTTTCAGTGGTGAAAGAAAATATAAAAATACGTGAAATTATCAAATAAAAAAACCAAGTAACTAATTTGTCAGCCTCAGCATCACTTTACAAATAGCAGCAGCCAAGTTATCCCTACACTGCATATCAATCAATTTTACTTTTTACAGCTGATAAGATATTCTGTAATTAAATTATACTTTAATTGCGTTTGACTTTCAATGTAAGGAAAATGACAATATGCTTTCCATGAAAGTACTCCCTGCTCATTTCTGTACACTGTGACAGTCATTATGCAGTTAATAGTTGTGCCACAGTGGCATCAAGACTCCACATTTTCTCCTGAAACTAGGATCCTGAAATAAACGTGGTTTAGAAAGCATTATTCTCTATATGCTAATATAATTCTTTTAATTGTTGGCAACACTGAGGTCTTCCCACTTACAGCCTATTGTCATTCTCAGAGTTTTTCAAAAAGAATCTTCAGAACCATTTGATCCTATGTGTGACTGCATTTACAGTTAGAATGCCAGTCCTGGAAAACACAACTTCCCAGTTTTCACGCTGAGTTACTTACTAATCACCTTTCAAAATTTTTGGGGTTTTTATAAGACGACTATGAAGTGCATAGATTGAAATCATACTCCTGTTCTATGATATGACAATTAAGTTATAGTACAAAAATGTGTGTCAGTAAGAATGTGCCAGGCTTAGGGCAGCAGACCCAGCTCAGCCTCAGCGCGGGGTCCTGCACACAGAGCGAGGGTGCGAGGCTGCGCTGGCCAGCAGGCCGGGCCCCAGGTGTCACGGGGAGCGAGCCCCCTTCTCTCAGTGTCCCCTCTGCATCTGCAAAGCAAAGGGTGGGAGACAAGCAGCAAATGTCTTGATGGTTCCCACTCCACAATTCTGAACGCACAGGAGTGGTTTGGGTGAAGGCATTTTGGATGGTTCAAACTAGACTTCATCTTAATTCAGCTCAGAAGTAAAGGAAGGTAAGCAAGCTGTAAACAGACGCTGCTGCAAGATATGAAAGCCAAACCAGAAAAAGAATAAAGAAGAGACAACTTTTTTCTCTGGGCTTTGAGATAAGCAGACGGAAGGAAAATTTGAAGTGCAGCCATACTGCATTTAGTTTTCCCTCTTACCCAAAAATTAATTTCTACACCAGTTACAAAAAATCACCTCAAGGTTGTACATGAAGGCTTTGGTCATACTGTGACACAATTACTCAACATTTAGCATTCACTCACTGCCATATGGACCTGATATATGCTCCTTATGCTTGATTTACAAATAAAGTCAGAAGTGCTGCAGTTGTATTTTCCAGCCATTCCTTCAATGAGCCGATAATGATATAGCCAGTGCTGAGATATTTGATGTAAGTAGTGGACATTTCAGTCACTGCACAAGTCCTTAATCTCCCCAGGATCCACAGGAAGAAAATTATTTGATATGAAAGCATTTTATATTACAAGTTGTATTTAACATTTCAAGGCTCATTTGAATCAGCTCAGCTCACTGAATGCTAAAGCATGCAGGACAACACATCATGTCCAGAGGAGAAACCTATTGATGTGTTTAGTAGCCTAAAGGGATATCACCAAAAAATGAGTTGCTGAAGATTAGGCCCAAAACTTTATTGGTGCTGTTCATTTCAGATGTGATCTGACAGCCGGGCCTGATGCATTACAGAACAGAAGGGTGGATGGATCAGCAGCAGAAAATACTACTGAGGTCCATGGTGCACTGGGAACTTCTCATGACAGAAATTCTGTTATGACCCACAAATACCTGTGGAACACAAATCAGTGAAATTTCATATTGATGCAAAAATACTGTATCATAGCACTATATCCTGATTTCTCTTCCCCTGTTGTAATCCATTAGGATGCTAGAAAACTTGAGTTTTTAGTAGCTTTGTGCAGGCAGTCGCATCTGCCTCCCGTGCCTCGGAAAAGGACTAATGGCTGTTGCAAAACACTCCCTGTAAGCATTCAGACAGGTTTCTGCCCACAGCAAAGAAATGAATAAGGATGTTTTTTGTGCTACCCCTGTTAACACAGTGTTTTGTAACCTCAGTATAAAATAGAAACAAGGAATAATTTCAGGGGTTACGTATTTTGCGGTACATTGAGGATGGAATCCTAACCAGAAGGTTTTATGCCATTAGAAAAGCGTGTATTTGTACTTCTCAAAGAGCTCGGCGTCTAAGTACAGCACTGTAAGCTTTCCAGTGCTTTCTGCAGGTCTCTAACAGAGTGCGTGCTGATAACGGAGGGACAGCCCTGAGGCTTTTCTTGGGTGGCCCATTCTCAGTGACCCAGTGGGACAGATTTTGCCAGAGGGTCGTTTCTGTTAACAGGCCTGAAGGGTTAAACTTGCATTTATTTTCTAAGACCAGACAGCTTTGGACAAGACCCGTATTTCTGCCGGTGGTATGAAGTGATAGCAAAGAAAAGACAGGATAGCATGAGCACATTTTCTTCTCGTGGTGTTTCTTAGAGAGACAACATGAGTCGGTGGTCTAAGATTCAAAATTTCACAAAATTCAGGGAAAAAAAAATATTTTTAGAGGAAGTCAGACTGCCTGATGTATAAGCTCGTATTTGTAGAACGAATAATTCTGCACAAGAGAATCTTCCCTTCCTCTTAGGAAGCACAAAAGGATACAGTGATACATCACCCAGTTCCTGTAGGGGAAGGTCTGCTGTAGGCCCTGAGAAGTCTGTAAAATTCTCTCTGTTAATTCCAATCAATTGTGGGTCATGTCCTAGATTTATAATAATTACATTTGAAGTGCTGTGATTAAAAACAAGCCCTAGCTTTTATAAATACAATGGGAATTAACACATACCTTAAAAGATCTTTCACAAATGCAGTCAATGTACATGGGTTTAGTTTTTTTATATGTGTTTTTTTTTCTTTTTAGGCAATAATCAGAATCCAGAGGAAAAGGTTGCAATCTACAGGAAGCTAGTAGGTCAAATTTTAAAATTATCTAAACTCCAGTACAATTAGAGACAAAAAAAAGTAAGCAGTAAAGTAATGAAACTTGCATTTACTGGATATTCAGAGAATATGCAAAATCATTTAAATTTACATACTGAGGGGGTGAAAACGTGGTTTAGCAGAGCCAATTAACATGAGAAAGTAAGACAGATGCTGTGCAAATAATTCATAATGAATAATTTCTTTGCTCCATTATGTGTTTGCAAGTTTTCCAAACAAACTAGTTTTTCTGATATATATGTTCAAACTGTTTGCTGAATAATATCTATGCATAATTTTTTATGTAATTCATTCATAAGCAGAGCTTTTTGAATATTCAAGCTCTTTTTGAATGTGTACGTAGGTTGTGCAACACATTTCTCTTTTCCAATTGGAGAAACATGACTTATAGGTTCTGCTATGAATAATCACAATATTTAACAATATTTGCTTCATTATTTTACCAAACATTCCTGCTAGTAAACTCATTTGTTAAGATAATAATGGAAAAAGAGATGCAAACAAAAGCAAATAAATTAGTCTGGCATCCTCTCTTTTCTTTCTCACTTGAGAAAAATAATTTGCACTGTCCATAACTCTGTTTGTCTTTCATTAAAATATATGAGGAAGCTGAAAATGCAAAATCATAGTCTTAAATAGACTTGGGCTTGCTCTGGCTGTGGAGTTACATTTAATGCAGAGTGCCATGGCAGCCCTTCGGAGCTGGGGCTGCCTTCGGCCCCCTCCCCGAGGGGCAGCGCCTGTGCCCGTCCCTGCGGCGGCTGAATCCACGTCCCCTTCCATGGACTCCGCCTCCCTTCGGCAGCCAGACGGGGTGTTCAGGGCTCCTGCTCTATGGCATAGAGGAAAGGCTCCTGCGCAGGAACCTAATGAAGATAAATATACTATTTGTCGGCAGTCAAGGTGATTAATTGCCAGAGGCAAGCTTAATTATGCCAGGAGTAACAATCGGCGTCACAGACAGACACCAAGTTTTGTGTGGCCCATTGTTAGACATGTGTTGGAGTTTGAATTTGAACGCATGAATGAATTAGTATGGATTGTGTCTTCTTACATAACAGCCACATATTCTTAATTATATTTAGAGTTGTATTTATTTGGAATGCTGAAAAAGGCAGTTTTTCTGTAAGTGAAGCAGGTCATCAGACCTGAGAGACTGAAGCATTCTTAGGCTAAACTGTGTATGATGAACTCAATGATGAGTGAATTCCAGTTCCAGAATCTTATTAGCAATGTAAAGACTGCATTTGATTTTATATATTTAATTTTATTTTGTACATGTTTTTATATTGAATATATTATATTTCAGAGTTTCTATTTCAGTTTACTATTTCAATAGTGATAATTAAGAAAAAGGTAATATTAGTAAAATAACTTTCACGTTCCTCAGGAGACAGTGAGAGAATTTTAAGTTTTCTTTTTGAGGTGCACCTTTCTATCCCATGTATATGCTCTCACTGAGAATCTGACAGTCTCAGCTTACACCTTCTTTTCTTCCTGAAATCAGAAATTAGCCTGGGAATAGCTTATGACAGGAATAGTATAAAGGATCCCCTGCACCTTTCTAACACTATCAGCACAGGAGAATGCAGAGAACATATAAATACAGTTTCACAAATGTCAGTTCTGCAAAAGTGTATCAGTGTGGATCTCATATTTTATACTAAATAATGTGAGAGCACCAAGACAAGTATTTTAAATAAGTGAAGTATACTTACATGTCTTTGGAAGAGAATGGGAACAATAAAATAGAAAATAACTTGCTTAGCAAGTCCTGGTGTTATAGTGTGTTAATCAGCATTTACTAATTCCTTTGGGAGCAAAGAAATGATGTCTTTAATAAGCACAGAAAACTAAACAACTGTTTGAAAATACAGAAAAATTACGGCGAAGTGACATTAAACCTAGAAGGGAATTGTAGATCACTAAGTTGGCAGATTTTATATGGCAAACATGACATTTTTAAAATGAGATATATATTTAAGTAATAAAACAACAGAAAACATCCATTAAACTAATCTAGTTGAGTAAATATTCTTGTTGTTCCTTGGATTACTTGCTTTCTCTTCACTTCCCTTTTTCAGCACTTTAAATTTCAAATTTATAAAACAACTAGACATAATAAATCTTTCAATTCAGTTTTGGTTTTTTCTTTCCTATTTATCCACAGTTGAAAACTCCCATATTTTAGCATTTAGGCATTTCATTAGTGATTCCCGGTATTTTCGTAACCTTAAAAGAGACATTATAGGTTATACAGCCCTGAAAACATTTCCTGCTCAAACTTCCCATTCTTCTATGGCTGCCTTAATTTCTCTCTGCACTGCGGGAGTTCATACTGGTAGAAGTGATAAATGGACATGTTTCTTTGCATTATACATATTTACAGCAAGTAAATTGTGTCTACCATATCACTTTATAAATCTATTGCCCAGTGCTGCTATAGCCAATGCATTAAATATTGGGCTTCTCAGGGACTGCTCAGTGCAGTTTAACACAACAGATAATGAAAGGAGATCAGGCATGAAAAGTTCCTCTTTATCTTGCACCTTTCGTCACACAAAGTAGCTGATAACAGCTAAGTTCATCATTCTTCTTTCATACGGTATTCAGGAAATCAGGCACTTAAACCACGACCTTCACAGAGAAAGGACTGTGTCATCCTCTTTAGTCAGTAGCAGAAAAAGGGCTCTGATCCTGAATGGAGTTGTTGGATTTTGTCAGAAGATAAATTAAGCAGCTGAATACTTTTGTGTGCTTGTATGGGACTTCTTTTCAAGGAAATACTTTGCATTAAAAGAACAGAGGGCATAAGAAGGCACAGAACATAAAAGTTAGTAATGAAAGATGGGGCAAAATTAAGGTTGAACAGAGGAAAAGTAAAATTAACTCATAGCTTACTTAAAGACCCATCTCTAGTATTTAAGTATTTTATTAAAAGTGCTATGCAATAACAAAGAACTCATGCTACCTGTTGGGGAAAAAAAAAGTTATCCCAATTCTGAAAATTTATCTTGGTTTATTATTATTTATTATTTCTCATTCTCTTGATAGTTCTTGTGTACTAAGAAAATGAAAAAAATATTGTTCTATTATATTTTATAATGGAAAGTGAGCATATGAAAGCTAAAATATTCACTGATCTGTGAAAGTACCTTTAGACGACAAATTCCACTTTCCCCCTCCTCTAATTCCTCCTGCAGTCTCCAGAGTGGTCTTACTTAAAAGGAACGGTCTCTGTTAGTGAAGTTTGCATTGGCATTTCATATGTCAACATGTATCATTCAGAGGTAAACTGTCACACCCTGTTTTCTAGTTTCCTTTTTGTTGTTGTTGTTTTTTGTTGTTTTTTTTGTTCTCATCGTTACGTCCCCAGTCATTCCTTGCATTTTCACAGGCACCTTCCAGTAGATGATTTGTCTGTACCAGTTCACAGGCTCACTGCTGAAGCAGACTGCAAACTTAACATTGCTTTCAAGGCAGGCTTCGAATCTCGGACTGACTGGAGTAATTTCAATCTTACACAAAATAGCTGCTGCATCATTTACACCTTGCTACTTCCCCTTTTTTTTTTTTCTCTATGTATTGTTCCAGCCATATTATTCTACCACTTCTTGTGGCTAAACCAATTTAAGTGACCTTTCACCTAGACTAGGTGCTAGAACTGTCTGTGTGTGGTGCCATTTACATAAAATCAGCCTCATTCAGTCTTGTGCAGTGTGTGTCTGTGGGATACCTCATCCACACCAATACCACTTCATGCAGAGCTGAGACAAAACTACTTCTAACATCAGAAATAAATGTTGATTTTATCCTTAGCTCACTTTGTCAGTGAACTCATTGTTACCATCTAGAATGCCCCCTGACCTCCATGGTTTTTATCATAATCACCTGGTGGTATTTTCTCCCACTCACAAAAAGCAAAGGCATTCCTATATAAAGACAACTACAGAAAGCAAATAGTGTTTCTTTAATGTAATGCCTACAACCTCTCAGTAATTACTGCAGGAATACAAGTGAAACTGTTCATCTTCTCTGGTGTCAGAGTCATTAAAGTGGCTGAGAGAATTAACACTGCAATTACACTCAACAGACAGGAGCTTGCAAAACCAAACTAAGGACTAGTTAACAACTGTATCTTCCATTATGTTACAACAGGAATGACAATAGAGATTTCAGTCTTTGGAAACTGGAATCTAAAACGTCATTAGAAACCAGTATGACTCCAGTAACTGGGTGGGCCAGGAGAAGGTAAGAGACCTGGGTCCTCATTCACAGAGTAAGAATGGCCCTGATATTTATGTCTTCAGTTTAACAATTGTATTAGTGGTTTAGGATTATCACATAAGCATTTTTAGCACAGTAACTATTGTGGAAGCAGTGCATCCCACCAACTCTTCAACACTGGCACCTAATTGTAATACCCACAAGGTGTTTTTTCCTGCAAGCTGGACAATTTAAACACAAAAATTCTTCTCAGTGACCAGTGAATTCTCCTCTTGGTCAGCCAGATGAGCAAAGATTCATCATTTGTTTACAGCTGGTACTAATCCACTTTACAGCTGGTTGGCAGCCATAGTCTTCCGAATTCCTTTGAACTATTTGTGGTCAGCTATAGGGAAAAAAGAGGTTAGGTGTGTAAGTCCAGAGTTTCCTGTAAGCAGAACACACACCATGGCACACAGGTGCTGTTCTGGTGAGTTTTGCATCCACTAGGGATGGCTGTGCACACTGAACATGCTCATTTGCAGACAGCAATTTCTCAAAGTACAACAGCGTTCCAAAAGTCTTCACATTTTCTTAACTTTCCACTGAGCAGGTATTACCTAGAAAGACTTTCCATCTTTTTTTCCTCTTCTTCCAAAACTGCAACCTTGTTGGTGGCTTTGCACTGTTGAGAGCTGTTCAAGCATATAGCAAGGGGCTTTCTACCTTCTTGGTGCTTCCATTTGAGCCACTTCAAAGACAGGCTATTATTCTTACAAGGTGGATAGGCTGC
The DNA here is from genome assembly GCA_013389985.1 of Dryoscopus gambensis. Taxonomy (NCBI): domain Eukaryota; kingdom Metazoa; phylum Chordata; class Aves; order Passeriformes; family Malaconotidae; genus Dryoscopus; species Dryoscopus gambensis. The sequence continues at coordinate 71,114 of WEIT01004243.1, read as the reverse complement.
CTGTAATAGGGAAGGAGAAAAAAAAGGCTAAAGAGACTGGACACTACCTGAAAATACTGGTAACATTTCAAGAGCTTTCTTTTATTTTTCTTTGACAAATTGCACACGGCTTCTGGCACTATTTAGGAGGTGACACAAACTCTCTTATTGCAATGTCAAACATATACCACACTTACTGAATTACCAAAGATGGTAATTCCAGTGTGTTAAAATTCTGTTTCATGCCACTGCTTCTCTGCTGGGTGCTCACTGCATGATACACAGCTACTTCTCCCATACCATGGCGTGGTTACTTCCTTGGAAGAAATGGATACTCGTGTGTATTTTTTCATCTATTTTTTTCTTTATTTCTTACTATGGAATTGCAGACATGTCTGCATCCACACAGACATAGGATTAAGAATGAAAATTGGACATTTAAATCAGGTGCAGTTGCATGACTGACTAATGATATTCCAGTATAAATAATAAATGTAAGAAATTGCACCAATTAATTAAAATAATCCTCTTTACAACACGTTAAAACATTTGAGAGGCATTGTTCAGGAAGATAAGCTCTCTCTTTATTCTGAAGAGTCCTATGTTGTTACAATGGATCATTGCGTTTCAGAATTTCCAGCTTAGAGGGTTGGAAAAAATTATGTTTATCAGCCAGAGTGACCTCTTGTGTGATGCCAGCCAGTGAACTTCCACCAAGTAACCACTCTATCAATCCCATAACTTACACTCGAGGTGCAATATACCTTTCAGAAAGATCCTATTTGGAGTCTAAGCAACACCAGTATGCACATTCCATAGGTAAAGTGTTCCTATTATTAATAAGCTGCACTCCTAAAACTTCACTTTCATTGTACAATGTATTTATATAGCATCAGCTGCCAGAAGTTCTTTTATCATGCCTGTTTTGATCAAGCTATAGCTATGTGTGTGGTGGAGCACCTACATACTAATAGAGAAAAAATGATGTATAGGGACACATTGAAAAATCAGCAGTTCCAGGTTAGAAAATTCAAACATGTGCTTAAAAGGCAAGGGGACAAGCATCCAACAGTTACCACCAGTAAACTGCTAATCTTTCTTGTTGTCTCTTTTCTTCTTTCCTTTCAAATCACACTGAAGGTCAATTTTTCAAAGAAGTGTGAAAAGAGAGAGCAGTGGCCCTTTTGAAAGTGGACAAGATGCTCTCATGTCAGCAGGCTCTGTAAGTGACAAGGTGATTCTGAGAGAGCCCCTGAAGGCATTGGGGACTGAAGCTGGTAACAAGTGCAGGCTCCAGGCTGTGCCTTTTCAGCAGCTCAACCAAGGAGCAGTGGCTGATGCAGCCAACAGGGGCAGTGACACAGCTGCAGTCCCGTTCCTTAGGCACCTCAATAAAAGCTGAAGAAATACACTTATGTTCACTTCGGATTCACTGCTTGGAACTCGTTCTTGAAGGTAGGCATGCACATTCTTTCCTCCAAAGAATTAAACAGAACTAATATACTTAAAATATGCTAAAGGAGGAGTAGCCTATGGTCACCATTTACTGACTAATCCGGTATTTAGAGACCTAACCCAAGAAATGAGGTATTTGGGTTATTCTCTGCAGCCTCATGCATATTCAGTCTCACGTCTCCCACTCCCAGGAGAATGCCCTTACCTCCAGATTAAAGGGATGGAAACAAACCTGTCTTCCATTGAAGCTGTACCACCACATCTAAGGGAATCCAAGATCAATTTAAACAGAGAACAAGAGGAAGAGAGAGCATGGTTCCCTGTCTTCTCTTAGGACTCTCACTTTACGGAGAAGATGGAGCTATCATTCTAAAACCTACATTAACTGTCTCTCAGATATTCCAGATTTATATAGTTAACATTAATCCTGAATGTGGACACAGAGCCAGTATTCCCACATTGGTCTTACTGATACTGCCTTAACATGTAACTTCTGGTTATTTTTGTTTTGATATTCTCTCTGCCACCCATCCAGTCCCAGCTGTCATCCTCACTAACCCGTAATAGTGGGAACATGTACTCAGATATTCACCAGGACAAACTAATGCTGCTTATCGTACACTGCCTTCCAGAAAACAATCCTTCAACCTGAAATGTCACCCATGTTCTTTTTCACTAGATGCCTGACCTTGACTTCAACGGCTCTGTTGAACAAATGAGGCCACCTTACCAAGGCAACTGGATCGGTCTGTGCCATTAACCCATATCCATCATAATTGACCAGCAACAAATCCTTGCTGTGTGGCATTTAATAAGTCATTTGCTTGTTCACTCTCAAATCACTGGTCTATTTAAGTAGCTTTGTAATATTCTGTATGCCACTCCAGTGAGGTGAAGATTTCCAAATATCTTTAGATTGTATGACCTGAATGAATTCTGAGGTTTGTTAATTTGCTTCATCATCATAAGCATCGAGTCACAGGCTTTATGGACTGCTATTACAGACTTTCGTTACCTTTTCAACTGATGTCTGCCTCCAGCAAAATGTAGTTTGACAAGATTTGCTTCCAAGCTCAGTGTAATTCTGTCTTTCTTTCCTGATAGGGAAAACTCATTACTTAACTGCAACAGTCTTTTTATGACTTCTCTAACATTTATTTTTGCAACGTAGCTTATTTTCAAGCAGAAATATTATTTCCAGTAAAATGACTATCACAGTGTACCTGTATACAAGTTTCTCTGCAGAATCAATATACCACCACGCATACATTAAAACCATAGCTATAGAGACAAGGACACATCTTGAAATCTGTGAAATGCCATGGAAAAAGATGAGGCCAGGGAGAAGTTGTGGCTCTGTGAATCTTCTTCACTCCTGTGAATAGATGCAGTCCTCAAGCAACAGCACTGCATGTAATTTACCGAGCCCTACCAGTATGCTAGGCTCTCCCCTTTTCTCAATTAACCTTGAAAAGCTGAGAGATGCTTCCCTGCTGGTTTCTGGATTACCCCTTAAAACTCTTGCTTTGTTGACAGTTACAAAACTACAGTTGCAGTTGAGAAATGAACTCTACTGTAGTTTCTCTCTAATCAGAAATTTATGGTGCACTGTTCCCAACTACAGCTAATCCAGTGTGCTCCAGTTTACTTCATTTCTCTACAGAGATTTTCTATGGTATGGAATATGTACATGAAGTTGTTATGTGGTGCTGTTAGCCCTGCTGCCATGCATTACCCATGTCCAAGGCTCCTTTTCACTGCTGTTTCTGATTCCTCGCTAATTTCAGTTGCTACTTTCCTCCTGGCCTTGCGAAGAATATGTACAAAGTTTTACAGGTTGACATCAGCTTGTGCCTTGTACTTTGTCACTCTCTGGTTTCCTGATCTATTTTGCTTTAGTGCTCTTGTTTTTGGTGCCATTGGTGGTCTCACAAATGTGTAGCAATGTGGAGGGAGAAATTAAAGGTTCAGTAATAGTCAACATCTAATTATTTTAGAGAAAAAATAAGTATTCTGCACACAATTCGGAAGTAACATTATATAGAACGTGATGTTTGAGGCTAAAGCAATTCTGTTCTGCAGAAGCGACAACAGTTGTTGGAACGGTTCTTACTTGTGGCAAAAAGATGGAAGCGATTTTTTAACAATTCTTTTTTTTTTTCTCGCCCAGATTTTGTTGTTGCCTCCGCGCGCTCCTCGGGCTGCACAGCGGGGCCCCCGCGGGAAGGGGCCCTCCCCTCCCGACCCACATCCCCTCCCGACCCGCATCGCCTCGCCGGGGCGGCGGGACGAGCAT
>WEIT01004243.1:2398-67143 GCA_013389985.1 Dryoscopus gambensis | reverse complement strand
GACGCTTCTGCCCGACGCTTCTGCCCGGCGCTTCTGCCCGGCGCTTCTTCCCGACGCTTCTTCCCGGCGCTCTCCGGCGCTGCCCCGCGCTCCGCTCCTGGCGGGAGGGACGGGACGCGCAGGGCGAGCAGAGCGAAGGCGGGGAAGGGCAGGGAAGGAAGGGGTGTCCCCTCCTCACTGAAGGAATCCGCACCGGTGCGAAGTTATCGCCCAGAGACGGTGAGAGGCGCTCGGGCTGCTCAAACTGCTGCTGCCGCCGCCGCCGCCGCTGCTGGTAAATGCTCCTCACTTCTTACTTGCCGACATGCTCAGGGCTGTCCTCCCCTCTCCGCGGCATTCCGCGGCTCCCGGGGCTCTGTGGCTCCTGCCTCCCCGCGCTGTAATTGCGTTAGTGGAGTTGACAAGTTGGGATGTGTGTGTGTGTCACAGCCGGCTGTGCGCGGGCTTGTGCCGAGCCGGGGAATTCAGCACTTGGAGAGGTCATCAGTTGCATGAGTTCCAGGGAAGGAGGATTCTCTGTGCCTCTGCAATAAGTGCCGCTGCTGCTTTTCTGGCCATTAATGCTCATCCTTGACCGCTGGTATTTCTCATTTTCACGGTGTTTTAATGTTGTCTTTGTTTTTTAAGCTGCTGATTTTTTATTTGTTTATTTACTTTCTTTTCCCTGTTTCTTCCGGGATTGTAGCACAATGTTATTATTTATTTCTTCAGTGTTTGCCAACAGTGTGGGAAGGTATCGCTGATTCAGAAAGTGTTGTCCACAGTGCGTCTCGGTTAGGAACGGGCAGCACTAGGAGAAGGCAGGCATTTGTATTCCGAAAGGGAATTAAAAAAAAAAAAAAAGCTGCTTTGCATCATTGCTGCGGGAAGCACTGAGGGACGGTGATATTTTGTTGTTTGCAAAGGTAATAAACATAGAAGCGCTTTGGTGTTTCACGCATAGCCCTGCGACTGAGCTGTTTCGGAATTGCTGTTAATAATAAATTCCTGGCTGTGGAGGCAGAGATTGCTGGCATGTATCACATCCAGCGCCGAGACAATGTACCAGCGTGTGCTAACACCGGAGCGCGTCCCCGCCAGACCTGCCGTGGAGGGGCACTTTGACGAGATACTGGTTTGTCTCCTGCATACACCCAGACTGAAATTTAAATAAGGTGCTTCATGGGTGCGAATTGGGCTCTAAACTCTCTGTCTTTGAACCAGACTCCTTTTTCAACACTTCTTGTTAGGATGCTTGTAAATGCTTGTGTAAACATTTATTTGTAGCAATTTCAGGGGATTTAATAGTACTGATGTCTTAATATGTGCTTTTTATGCCTTTTTTAAACTTTATGCTTAAGTGTTCTTCTAAAAGGCTCAGAATGCAATGGCAAGTACTGCCTGTGTGTGTGTGCATATGTGTGTGCATAAATATTTAAATATTTATATATAATGTTTGGCTTGTACTTGTTTAAATTTACCGAATCTTCTATTATGTGGAGGAAACGGGTATTTTAACAAGTTGAAATGCAGGAGCACAGAATTAAAGGAGACTTTAGATCAAAGACATTCAAAAGGCATGTGTCCTAGAGAAGTAAAGTTTAGAAGCAGTGGCATTCTAGCAATTTAAGAATATAAAGCTTTGCTGAAACACTACAGAATGCAAGATGTCAATAAGTCTGTGTAGCCATCTAACATCCTCACCAGGCACTTTATGGAATGCTGTTTAAATCTATTATAATTAAACCACAGCCTCTGTTAAGGGCAGGGTTAATGAAAAAGTAGCACCACCTGTTAGTATGGTTACTTTATGTAAGTGTAATAGTTTACATTGGTTGAACAGACTCAAAAGTTTTTCTTCAAACTTGAGAGGAATTGAGAAACGTGGTTCTTTCTTCAAGACATTTGTATTTGTCATTCAACTGGTACAGAACCACTGTACAGAATAATGGCTGATACTTTTCTAAGGGGCTTATATAAGTGCTAGGTAAAGTCAATTTTTACAAGGGGATGACAACCCCTTGTAGATAAGAAGATAAGGAACATTTCTTGCTTTGTCAAAATTTAGAATATGTACAAACAATGTATTTGAGCATCATTTTCCTGTGCATTGGCAAATCAGTGACCAGGATGATGATTAATTTGGCTTGGCCCATATGCTGAGGTTTCTAATTGCTGAGTGATAAATAAAAACTAATCTTACATTACACCTAGATTGTATGGTATTCAAAATGCCAGCTGTGAGGTTTAAGCTTTAATTCATTTTGAGAGGAAACTTTTCTAGCTGTGGTTTTTAGTGTCCTGGCAACGTCTGAGAACTCAAAGAAGTAATTTTTAATCCAATTGTTAAAACACTTACAGCATGTTTTTTTTTAAAAAAGTTTTGGTCCAGATAATGTTTGAATTTTCATTCTGCTTTTTAAAAAACATTTCTTACTAAGACAGTGCTTATTGGAAACAATAACATTTTAGTCCTCTACGTGCTTATTTTATATAGGGATAATTAAACTTATGTTTTTCTCTGTGTCACTAGATTTCAACTGCTGGTGTAGCATGGGGAGAATTAACATGTGAACATCGCTAGTGATGTCTTCCTGTAATTAAATTGAACTGTATTTTCAGTTTTAATATTTCACACTGAAAGTCAAAGATGCATGAAAGAATTGAGGAGGCGCTTTCTCTTGTTAGGTCACAGAGATTAGCAGTGGTTAGTGATTTGAGGGGGCTAATAGTTATATTTCTTTGCCTTTTTAAAGAACAGTTTTATTTCTGAAATATATATATATCTATATATATCAATGTTTCATATATGGTTTTGGCATTTTCCTGTCAAATAGTGACATTTTTGTTTCTACAGTCAAAGAAAATTTCCTGTGAACAGTTTTACTGTTAGCGTAAGTCACGATGTTGTCTGTATTAGTATCATGTGCTTAAAATTATTTAGAACAACCTAGAAAAGGGAAAATGTTGAGTTCAATCAAGGTCAATGTCTAGACTTTCTTGTCTGAGAGGTCAAACTAAACTGAAGGTCAAATTAGATGGAGACAAAGCTCAAGCCACTATTAGACTACTCAAGTCAATATAGCAATGTTTGAAAAGCTGCTTGGTGTTTGTTTGTGTTCAGTTTACTATGAATTTAATCCCTCAATCTTAATGTTTTTGGCAAAAGATGCACATAGGAGCACCACTGAAGTCCATGCTTAAAGATAAGACCAAAAAATTATTGGACTGATCCTTTAAACAATAATATTCTTTTATATAAATGGATAGTTCTAAAAAGTTTGCCCTTCCCTGCCCTGGATCTGTAATAGAAAATACAACCTTACAATATAAATTAAATTCATTTCTACTAAACTAATTAAGATAAGAGATATTTTAGTCCTGACTTGCTCTTTCAGAAGGTTAATATTTAATGGAAATGGCAAGTTTCTTCCCAGGCTTTTTTTTTTTAACTATAATTTACGTACAATTTCACAAGATCCTTGTCAGGAAGAACAGTTTTATATAATACTTACTGTGCTGCAACAGACAAGAATGTTTTGCTGATACTCAGTACATGTAGAACTGGTCCACACTTTCTGACCAGACGTGTCACATCCCAGAGCCTTCATGCCAACTCATGGTGACTCATCTTTCTAATTTCTTACTGCACAAAGCAGCTCCTGCACAGAGTGCTCTTGGTGATGTACAAAATGACTCTGGCTGTGTCAGACTGTTCCAGCCACAGACTGGACCAACTTTGTGTCCTGGTTGTGTCTGCAGCCTCGAAGAGCCCCTACTTCTTTCTGCTCCTCGCTGAGAGTGGCTGAGCTGAGCGGCTGCAGCGGCACGGAACGTGTTCCCTGCAGTACAGCCTCCCCTAATCCACACATGGATTGGAAAGAGACTTTGGGGCATTCTCTGTTAGCTCAATTTTGTCTCACAATTATTGGTCTGCATTGGGATCTCATAATGCTGGTGAAGTTCAAATACATTGTTTTAAATCCACCTTGCCGACTAACTCAATATAATCAGATAGACTTTTCAGATAAGCAGGAAGCGTGCTAAGCTTAGATATTATTCCCTTTTTATTATTTTTTAAATAGGTTCTTTTTAGTTGAATTGATTGACATTCAGTGCCAAATAGTAATAAATTGTCTACTTTCATCTTTATTGCTGAACATTAATAACGCAGTAGTCATCCAAATAGGGATGTAATTATAAGATTTTTAGTGATGAGCTGCACAACGTTAGATTATAAACTTATGTTTAGCTGAGCAGGCTGTGAATGGGTATGTGGTGCACACACTGCTTTACACCAATGGCTATATTCAGACTCATTCTGGGCAATAGTTAGGGAAACAACTGATCTGAAGTTGTGCCTTTTTCTTTCCCTCAGGAACAGGTTTTATAGAAGATACATTTTATTCCCTCATGAATGGAAATAAAGTTTCACTGAGGCAGGGTGGTTTGGCTTTGGGGCTTTTTTTGTTTTGTGTTTGTTTGATTTGAGTTGCTTTGGTTTTTTTTTTTACCCATAATGCAAGTCAACATGGCAAAATTAAGAACAGAGTATCACCCTTTCTTGGTTTTGGATAATAGGGTCTTCATTCTATTTTTGTTCTGAAGAGACTTCTTAGCCAAAACACATTTAGCCAAAATATTAACTGTAACCCTTCAGAACTACAAATATGTGTTAAAATAGTATAAAATATATAAGTAGATGCTCTTGAAAAATTATCTTAGTAGTTTGGGCCACCCTGCCTTGACCTTTAGTAGCAGCCTTTAAAGCTTTGAATTGGTCTCAGTTCCCCAGATTCATCTGTTGCTTCTCAGCCCACACAGGCAAGGAAAGCACCAGGGCTTATTCAGCGGGTGCTGCAAGCCTATCTAAAATCCTTAATGAACATATCAGTGAAACACTTGAGGAGGATGGAAATAGCTTCTAGGTAGAGGCTTTGTGGGAGATGGCACGTGAGGTGCGTGGAGAGGCAGCCGTGGAAGCCCAGGCCTGGAGCTCTGCACTGGAAGAGGCACCGTAAGCACGTGGTTTAATCTCAGGTGCTGCCTGCAGGGAGCAGTTTTATTTCAGGTACTGCTAGGGGGGGAGCAGTGAAAGTGACAGAAACAAAACTGTCTTCTCCTGCTTCTCCTGGGTCATGTAAGGGCACAGGGATAGCAGCCAGTGTGAATTGTTTGAACCACAGTCTGAAAGACCCAGAGAAGCTTTTTACACCAGTGTGCGCGTGTACAAAAGCAGAGCCTGTCTGCCTGTGAGTGCTTCTGTGCTTAGCTGTGTAAGAGTCCCAGTGCCTCCTGGGAACTTTTAGGTGTGTTCCCTTAACTCTGAACAGGATTTTTTTCTTTTTTTTTTACTTATTATTATTTTTTGGGATAATTTTTAGGAAAGTCACTTTCCCTAAACGATTGAGTTGGGAACGTTGGTTCTGCTGTGGTTTGGAGTGGCTCTGTACAGTGTTGTCAGCTGTGTTGTAGAAAACGATCTTGTATTAAGTTTAAGAGGTATGGATGACTGTATGTAAGTGGAAACTATAAAAATTATTTTATAAAGCCATTGTGTAGGAGTGTAGGGCTTAGATGTAAAAATGCAGAAATACAGAAAATCCTGCTAAATATAAATAATAGATTTTTCCAAAGCTTTTTGTAATGGCCTAGTGACTGTTCTAATCTCTCTAAAGAAAGGAGAAATACGTTATCATAATAGTGTGCTCCAACATTGTACCACATGCTAAACCAATGGTAAGCACCTTTTCCAACAATGACAACAAAAAAAGTTTAATATTTAGAAAGAGAGAATACTAGATGTTGAAATATAACAATGACACTAGAGAGAAGCTTTCTGATCTTGAAAATATGGTTCACTTTACTTGCTACACTTGCCAGTGTTTCAGAAAGTACTCTGACTCAGATTCTGGAGGAAAAATAAGTCAATTGAAATAAAGTAAATATTAAATTCCTCCTAGTATATAAAAATACATTCCCAAGGGGGAAGTGTTGTGCACTTCATACTTGCAATATTAAATGAGTTTTCTGAACCAAATAAAGCAAGTGATACGCAGTTCTGCTGTCACTGTGTAGGTACCTAATTGACCCTTACTGGAGACTTAGGCATTTAAAAAAAAAAAAAAAAAGATACTTTTCATCCTAGTCCCTAATTATAAATGCTAGAGGGTTGGATGTGCAGGTGCAGGCTCTTGCTGCATTTGGTTTTGGTTCTGGGCTGAGGGACATTCAGAAAGTTGTGGTCCATCAGGACGTGGCAAGAGCATAATTTGGAACATAAACATTTCTTTTATGGGATGTTTTCCAGGGTAGGCATTTCTTCTAACTTTTCCCCATGTAGTTTTGACACTGAGAAAATGCTTTAATGTTCTCTGTGGTTTCTGGGAGAGTGAGCTCTGGTTGGTGTGCTGGTTTTGCATGAGAACATACAAATGTGAGCATTCACAAAAATGTAAGCCTTGAAAGGATAGGCAAATAGTTTTCTCTCGTACTTTAACAAGGCTGACTGAGCACTGAAATCAAAAGGATTATTACTGGGTCTCACCAAAAAAAGATTATTTTGTCAGACCCCTTCCAATCAGGGTAAAGTTTTAGGCAAATCTTATTTTATAGAAGAATATTTGAATGAGTTGAAACTTGATACATTTAACAACAGCTGTTAAATAAACACAAAAGTACCATGGAAGTGGATTAGCAATTTTAATAATCTTGTAGCAGTTTGATTTGTTTATGGTGTTTTTATAACATGTGTGCAGTTACCCAAAACATGATTGAGTTTATGTAAACATACATGTGACACATGGAGGTCTAGCTAGCAATGAAGATACCAGAAATTCCCATGGTGAATGGCTTTGATCAGTTCCTTCTGTTTTGGGAACATGTGGCCTAAATATCAGCTAAAGAACACTCAAAAATGATGTTAAGGGAAACTGTAAATTGCTATTGAGAGTGAGGCAATACAGAACAGGTTTTTAAAGAAAGCTAACTGTTTAGAGATGAGTGGGTGCCTATAAGATGATGAAAAATTCCTATTAGCTGTACTCTCAGTTCAATTCCTAATGGGTTTCTGGACTTGGTCTTGGATCTCTGGCTTTAGAAAATCCTTGAGAAAAAAAAACCCGTATAAAGGTATTTCTGTTAAGTCACCTGAAATAAATGCATATGTTTGGTAGTTGAGTGTTTTCAGGAAAGGTTTATGAGAAGTAGACTGTCAGGTAGATTATTAATAATCTAAAAAGCAAGGATAGTAATAAAGATTTATGCATAGCCTTGGTCACAAAAGGAACTAAACCTTTGCAGAGAAGTCAGCTGGCTTTAGTTGTCTCCCTGCATATCGACTAACCTAAGTCTTCTCTTTTTCCCTGTCTCTCCAGCTGCTTGTTGTGGGCACAGAGCAGCCTGAGAAGTCTCTTAGTGCGGTGCTAAATTTGGAGGTCACAGCTTTATTAACCAATTCTGAAGTACGTGGTATTCCAGTGCAAATCTTAGCTGACACCAAAGGCCTCAGCTGTGGAATAAAGAATAAGCTGTGCAGCTGTCTTTTCTTTCAGCTTTTCTCCCTGCTAAGGAATGCTGACTGAAATCCAGAACACTGTCACCTTCTTTCCTCTGTGCAACATACCTGAGGCTGAGAGACAGCATGAGACTGGAGCTGCACATAACGTATTTCAGAATCATGGCAGTGGTCAGGACCAGTGCTGAAGTGGCTGAACATGCAGCACAATTTGCTGCAGCATTTTTCTAGGCTATCAAAGTCACAATTATTTCAGTGTTCCTTATGAAGCAGGCCCTCTGAAAGGTGGAAATATCTTCATGGTCCTTTGTTTCATCATTGTAGGGCAAAAGAGAGACACAGTCTTTTTGAGATCACGGTGTAGATAACCAAAATGCCTTGCACAGGAAAAAAGCAAGATAGCAAATCCTCAATGGATCACTGTCATTGCTCTCTTTCTCCTGCTCCTTTCAGATCATTCCCCAGCAAGGTGCTACCCTTGTTTCAGCAGCCTGCCTATAAACAGCAGTCTGCTTTCCTCTGGGGAATGAAGAAGGGGAGAAGGAGAAAAATTCAGGGAAAAAAATAACCTGAATAATGCCTCAGCTGCCCTGGGGTGTGTCTTTCTCTCTCAAAGTGTACTCAGGGCCTGTGGCTCCACCAGCGCACCGCTGTTACTGGGTGAGCCCCTACGAGACCCCTGCCTTGTGCTTGCCTCGGAGCAGTGGAGGGAAGAGCTGGCAGCTCCTGCTGGTAGTGTGTCCCTTGTTGTGTTTCCAGTGAGGATTAGTAACTAATCAATTGAATGAGAGAGACCTTTCCTTTGGCTTTCACAAGCAGATGTCACTGCTGGAGAGAAGAAATGGTGAGAGGTGAGTAGAACCTGTGGATTGCCTGTGGAGTATTTATTCTTCTATTGAAGCTCTAATTACCTTACTGCAACTCTTCTTCCATCTCTCCAGTAATCCCAGGGGCCTCCGTAAGTTCCTCTAGTTCAGCTGGCATTCTGTATCTGCTACCTCCAGGCTTAAATTGCCTTTCTTTTTCCTTTAAAGGAGCAGTAATCACTTCCCTCTGTGTTTCTCTGTCCAAAATATAAGCCCTTTTAGATTTCTCTTTTACAGAGCATCTTATGCATTACCTCCCATGCCTGTCACTCTGCCCTAACCTTCGCTGACTGAGAACATCGGAGTTTATACATTGTCAGTTCAGTAGATCTTGTGTTACAAGATTAGAATTTGCAGGTGTACCCCAGTTAGTTTAAGGCCAGCTTCCAGATGACCTTTCCCCGCACAAGGATACTGGGATACAGAGGTCTGTGTCATTCTCTTTGTCTCAGCAGTCGTCTTGGGAAAAGTCATAACTTGGTGTCTGTTGATACTCCCCACATCGATGGCCGTTCCCTACTTCCCTGGTGATCCCTTGCAAAGGAGACAGCCTTTCTCATTCCTCTGCTCTTGCAGAAGAGAAGCACTATGCAGTGTGGGGTTTAGATCCTTTGTAAAGCTGCTATGATTGCTGCTTTGTTCTGCCTCCATTTGCCAAAGTTTTTCTATCTAGCCCTGGATACAAAAGAGTCTCTGATTATTGAAATTTTCCTGGCCCCTGGAATGAAGGGTTAGAAGTCTGATGTGCAGTCAGACTGGGTTAGTCCTTGTCAGGATGAAACCTGGTGGGTATTCAAAAAATATTCAAGCAGCTTTTATGAAAACAAGTAATTAATCTCATGTATTATAGAATAGGAGGGTCTTTCAATTTGCAATATAAAAACAGTTCGATAAAATGACAGTTAAGCCTGAATTAGGTATGTTTGACTATTAGGGTCTGATCTTGAAAATAGTCATTATTGCTCTGCTGTTGTTCAAATGACTGAGCATGAGAAAGGATCACCTGCTTAGGGCAGCCTCTACTAGAACACGTTTTCCCTGTTGTTGTCCATTTGCAGTTTAGTTTAATTGATACATTTGAAAGAAGGACGCTTAAAAGATGGTCAGATGTCACTTCAGTTTTGCTAATGAAATGCTGTTTTGTACTTTGTAGACCCTAACACTGGCATAGCAGAACCTATCATTTATAGCTAGTAGCTTAGTTTCAAACTAAGCAGAAACAAACATATATATGAGCTTGAACTTGTGGTAGTTGAAGTTAATTTATGCCTTGCAGTGATTGTAGTGGCCTGGGATCAAACCTTGCTTATACATGCTACAGCTTTAGCGGAGTAGGGAGGCTGGCTTCTTGTTTCTAGGTGTTTTTCTTTAAAGAAAAAGAAAAACAAATGAGGCTTGGCACAACACATTGCATAAAGAATTGCTGAGGTTAAAGAAAAAGGTGCTCAATACTTGGTTTGAGATTGCTTTCTATTTAGGCAGTGCGAGCAGAAGTGAAACCCGGGGCTCTCGTGGTAGTTCAAGAGCAGCTATGTGCTACTCCATCTGTGTCTTGCCTTGTTTGCAAAAAAGGATCTTGGCAGGCATGGCAGATGGAAGCACTGTGGCCAGTGTGCTGTTTACTGGGTCCAGATAGTAAACTAGCAAAAATGTGCTTTAAAAATGTCTTGCTGTCTTCTTTCTTGTGTCACTTATGTACTCTACACTAAAGTCTGGCACAGCTAGATGTAAAGCTCCAGGGTGCAAGCTTCATAACCAAGGGTTATTTGACTTCGTTCAGTCATTTAATGAATATTTTGGACTGTAATTCCCCAAATTTATTATGAACAGGTCTGTCTGTGTCAGAAGTCATGGTAAGCATATTCCTGTGTATTTTAACATAATGCTTTCTATGTTGGGTGGTTGGGTTATTTACTTTCTGTGTCAGGTGGTGGTCATTTATGCTATGACCCTAAAAGGAATCTCTGTTGGATGGTGGTACCTTTTCTCCCTTCCACCTTCCTTTCTCCCTCTTCCCTACCCTGCTCCCCTCAGCCATGACATTACTGGGAAAAGTTTTACAAGTATAGTTTAAAATTTGTAGTTGACTAATTATTTTGTTGCCAGAAGCTGTGTGTATACTTGGTGCCATTTCTTCTGTTGTGTATGAACTCTTATTTGTGTCCACAACCAGTAGATTATAGCTAAATGCTCAGTGTTAAGAATTGATGTTTATTCCCACTTTGATTACTTGTAAGTCCATAGAGCTGTTTATTCATCCTCCCTGCTTGGCAATTATTTAACATCCCAGTTTGCTCACACAGTAAATCTGTAATAGCTTTTTGTATTATGGAAAACAATCCTTCCTTGAATAAGGAAACAGTGCTGCAGGATAAGCTAATGCATTGAAAAATAAGTTTATTCTTCACATAGATAAAGGGCTGTTGCAGTTCTGCAGATAAGGGTCTGGATCTGTTGCCTCTGAAGAGCAGACAAAATTCTGCTGGTCAGTTCACCCACTCAGCTCACAAACTGTGCTTTCCTTCCCGACCTGCCGTAGTAGGTGCATTTGGGAACTGGATTTACTGCCTGAAATGTATCCGTTTTGTGGAAAGATGTGTGTCTTTGGGTTTGCTAATTACACACCTTTTGGAATTGTGATTTTTTTTGTTTGTTTGTTTTTAATTGCAAATGTTTCAATTAGAAAGTGTTTTGGAAGATGAGAGAAGTTGGATGATGTTCGAGTAGTGTAGGAGGGAAAAAAATTAATCCAATTTTCAATTTCAGATAAACAGCTTTATTATAGAGGCTATCGTCTCTCTTTGTGATTAGTCTAAACAGGGACAAGAGTGTTTTGAAAAAAAGCTTAGCCGTCTGTATTATTTTGGAAGTACGTGGCAGCAAGATGGCCCATTCAGTGATGGCTTTTAGCACATTATGGAACCATATTCTTCTTTCAATCACCAAGGCTCAGGTTTGGTCAAATAATGTTTAGCCAGTTTAGCCCTTCTCTTTAAAATTCTCCAAGGCTGAAATCCCTTGGTGAGCGGGGTGGATGTGCCTCCCCGCTGAGCAGGACCGTGCCATAGAGGTGCTAGAAGCACCTGAGCCTCCCCCAGATGAAAACTGGGTGGCAGCACTAAAATCCCAGTGTCACCTTGTTTTCCATTTTTTCCTCATCTCTGCAGTCCTCTGTTGACTAAAATCTGAAATTCTGGAATACAAGAGCTGAGCTTCTCGTAACTCCTGGGACACACCTGACAAGGACTATTTCAGTCTTCTCCTATGACTTAATCCATTATCCCTGTGAATAATGGAACACAGTGTCTCACAGTGGAATATGGTGTCTCAGTGGGAAGCATGTTTTTGGGAAAACTGGGTAAGTTAGATCTTGGAGCTGCCTGCTTTTCTTGAGTGGTTTATTTTTAGCTGTCCCTGAGTCTGTTGTCTGTGAGTTATCAAAGATTTTGTAAGATGAATTTGCAGTTTTATTGTGGAGAGTAGCTTCCTTCACCATGAGACGGACTTTCTTTCTCCCTCCTCTTTTCTGTGTCTGTGTGTTACAGTTAAGGCTTCTTTCAGGACACTGTTATCTTCTCTTTCCAGTGTCATGCCTTACAACGGCAGAGACATTCCTCCTACATGGAAACATAGCCAGAAAAGGAATGCTGACCCTGGCTGCTCAGTTCCCAGCTACCATTTTACAGCTTTTGCATTCTGTTCATCCGAGTTTTAAAGTCCACAAGACTTCTCTTCAGACCTTCTCATCCTTCTTCTTTTCCCACTTTCTTGCAGGAATTCCAGCCCAGAAAGGTTTGTTCTTTACCACAGTTGGCACAGTTGTTTACTTCGTGTACCCTTTGAACCACCGTGGTCTCCCACGGGACTTCGGTAAAACATTCACCAAGTGAGACTGAGGTTAAAAATGAGAGAAAACAAATAAACCCAAAGCCCCAAATCCCCTTTCAAATGATAACAACAGTAAAGCATAGTATATCTGCAGTGGCTGTGAAATCCTTACCATTACTGATATTACAGTGCAGACTAGCCAGCCATCCATCTGGGATGATAGCATTACCATTGATATTGTCCTGCACGAAGGGGACAGGTTAGAGAACTTTGCAGTGGGGATCTGTCCCAGCTGTATTTTTCTGCAATGTACTGGACTAGCGCTTCATAACAGAAATAGGTAGATTTAAACAGATGTCTACCAAAAACTCTCCCAACTTTTTTCGAAGTATGTTTCTTAGAAATTGAAAGTATTTCTCAAGTGACTGAACTGGAATTTTGAGTTAGGACAGCTGAAAACATGGATAGTTCGAGAAGGGTAAAAATTTTGTTCCTGGATACAAAAATCCTGGCAATGACAAGGTGGGATATTGTGTTGTTTCCATTAAACTCTTTTTTTTCCTTTTCAGGCTTCCTATGTAAGCAAGCCCTTACTGTATGGAAGGAAGCTAAGATTTAAGATAGGTGTTTCATTGAGCTATTCTGTACATGCTGCAGCAGCCTCCTAACACCATAGCTGAAGTTTTGCAGTAATAAGTATCTGTATATTCCAGGCAATTCATTTGGCATCATGTATCCTAAGAACAGCATCCAAATAGCTGCTGAGACTTCACCAAATGCCATGTAAAGACAATGACAGTGTCCTTATTTGGTGACAGACCTGACGTGAGAAATAAAAGCCCAGAAAAGTAGATCATGATTTACATCATACAGGGACACTGTGAGGAGAGGATAATAGGAGCAAAGTCTTCATGGTAGTCCCTGGAACGCACATGAAACAGAGCAAGATGAAAGATTTAAGATATAATAGCTTTGTGAGGGAATGCCCTGCCTCTCTCCTTGTTTCCCTGTATTGCATCAGTACTGATCTTTTTAAAAGTGGAAATAGGTGCCCTCTGCGACTACCACTGTATCAGTACTGCAGAATGGCTTCTTGAACTCTGAATTCCACTGAGGTATCCCTGGATGCCCTAGATACTGCTGAGGTTTTCCCTAGGAAACAAAATGGCTCAGGAAAAATGACTGATTATTCAGGCTGGCATAACCTTCCTACATACTTTTCAAATATAAATTGCAGTAGAACCAGCAAGTAGAATATTGGATGTCGTCTCTTTTAATGCTGTCCTTTGAAATTAATGGTAATGATGATTCCCCAGTTTGAAGTACATGGTAGTGGCTTTCTAGTGACTAATTGCCTCAGTCAGTAATGTAATAGATTTTTGCAACATGATAATGAAGAAAATTCTAATGAAGGTCAGATAGCAAATGGCTACTGAATTGTTAGTTTTAAAAATCTGTCAAAATGTGTAATAATTTCATCAGGTTTTTTTAGGAAGGGTTTTTCACCCCTGGTGACACATCTGTGATCATTAAAGGTATTTCAGTGATTTTGTGGGAAAACCAGACCTATTCTGTCAGGCTCTTGAAGAAGGGAATTCATGCTGCTTAGCTTGATGCATGATGTCGAGGTCCAGTTGGGTTCTCAGACTTGTTAAGGGAGAGGCATTTTTGAACCTGAAAGTGCAGCCAGGGCTGTGAAGTCTTACTGTGCTATTTTACCTACTGGCTGAACAGCCATCACAGACAACCTAATGGCATGATGCAAGGGAATATATCACTGTGGAAAGACAAATGTTTTCCACTACATGCCTTCACTGTAGATGACTAAATCAGCAACTTAGTGATGCAAGAATACCTGCCTTTGAGACAGAAGTTTGGCTTTGTAAGTTAGCAGGGTTTTTTTGTTTGCGATATCGTGAGCTGTTACAGCACTGGTATTCTGCAGGGGGTAGTGGTGGTGTTGATTTGGATTAATGGATGAGGCTTTTCATGTTCAGGTGAAGGACTTTTACAAGGACATTGGAAGGAATGTGTCATGTCTTTGCTTACAATCTTCTAAATGCATTTCTAAATTGTGGCTAAAATCAAATGTGTTATTGTAGAATATTTTTTCCTTATTTGCATTTGTGAATCATTCATCTGTCTATCATCAGCCAGTGGTATTTCTGTAGTAAATGAGTTTCCAAAAGAAAACTCGTGATGAAGCTGCCTTTTCTTGTGAATCAGTAGTTTAGAGTGAAGGTAATACTGCAAAAGTGTATTTTAAGTGAAAACTTGGTTGGCAATCCTGCATAAACCCCTTGCTTCTCAGGATATGTTTTGGAGAAGCACAACAGCACATAGGCTGTTATTTTGCTCTTGTGTTGAGACAAATTTGCTTGGCTTTTGGAAGGATACGCATGTATACATATGATTTCCTTCAAAAAAAAGTGAGCGTGGGAAGTTTCTGATTACTGGTTCTGTGAAGATGGAAGAGAGTCTCAAACAAATTTGTGTTAAGAGGAGGTATTAGCTATAAGATTATTATTGAATTAGATAACTCCTATCATGTCTATTGAGCTTTTTAATACAAAAATATTGTTGCCTAGTGTGAGATAGGTATCTGAAAACTGGAAAGGAATACAGATATTTACTTTTTTTAAAAAGACCCCAAGTCTTCATCAGATACTAAGAGGCTTTTAATGGTTGATTTGAAAAAAAATATTTTTTATTCAATGTATTGGAAAAGGGGGTTATGCCTTACTTCCAGATATAAAACAGTATCACAATATAGTACAAAGTAAAGTATAGTACTGGATTGTACTACATGTGCAAAATATTGTTTCAAGATTAGTTTTTTTCAAATTAAAAATAAATCAGGTTAGAACTACTGCAGAAAAAATATCTGTGTACTTCATTATGTTTCATTTAGCAATATGTTTCATTTTGCTGTAGCAAAACTACGCAAATGAATACATGCAGTCTGCAAGTCTTAAATAATTCTACTATGTTAGAGAATTTAGAAAAAACTCTTAAAGCTTTATTAATTTAATTGCTCATTTTCTAAAACATTTCTCTCTTTAATTTGCTTCTCTGTTACACTTTCACAATATGCGTTTTTGGGGCAAAACCCATCTGAGCAGATTTCTCATACCTCTTCAGTGTAGCAATTATTTCTGCGCAGTGACTGTTAAATCCTTGATTATGCTGTGCGAAAAATGTAATAAAGTTACCTAGTACCTTTTCTGAGAAGGAATAGCTGTTGTGTTCTTAATAGGTTTGGTGTGGTGCTTATGGAGCTCTCCGAGGTGAGATGTAAAGCAGGAAATTTGTATATTGTTCAGCTGCTGCACTGAAGGTTAGAAATGCATAGCTGTTGCTCGGTGCATTTGCTTGTTGCGGCCATGCAGAGTGACAGGAATGCAGGTTGGAGGGCACAGAGTTAATGGTCCTGCTGGCTCTGAATTGGTTATGGTCCTAATCTCTGTGATTTTTCTTGTCTGTGATGCAGAAAACTAGAGAACGTGTTTTGTCTGTTGAGCAGTTCATGCTGCTGCCTGATGACCAAGGCATGTCAAAACCAATTGCGTAACGTGGTGTTATTATCTAATATTTATCTTTTGCTGGTGCGGCGTGAGCCAGGCCCGGGTGTTGGCAGAACTGCTTGGGTCAGTTATGTGCAACAGCAGGAGTCACTTCAGTTCAGTCTCTGTTGCCTTTATAATGCCCTCTATAAGAGAAATGGCTGCCATCCTGCAGCTGGGTGTGTAGCCCTTGCTGGATCTCTGGTGTGAATCACAAAATCAGTAAGGTCGGAAGAGACCTCCAAGGTCATTGAGCCCAACCTTTGACTGATCCCCACCATGTCAACCAGACCTGAGCACTGAGTGCCACGTCTGGTTGTTCCTTGAATGGGGATGGGGACTCCACCTTCTCTCTGGGCAGCCCATTCCAATGCCTGACCACCCTTTCTGTGAAGAAATTCTTCCTCACGTCCAACCTGAACTTCCTCTGGCACAGCTCGAAGCCATTTCTCCTTGTCCCGTTGATGGTTCCCTGGGAGCAGAGCCCAACCCCCCTCCGGCTGCCCCCTCCTGTCAGGGAGTCATAGAGAGTGAGAAGGTTGCCCCTGAGCCTCCTTTCCTCCAGGCTGAGCCCCCACAGCTCCCTCAGCTGCTCCTCATATGCTTAATCACTACAGCAGAGGTACTAAGTGAATGGATTATGCTAATTCAGAAGGATAGGAATTCTTCGATTTGGTATCGGGGTGAGTTGTTTTCTCCTCTCACTTGAAGCAGTGATGCTGTCCTTCATTGCTTTATTGGTATGATACCCAGTGTGAGAAATTAAGAGTGGATTCTGAGTCTTAAGAACAGGGTTTTCATTTTGTAATCTGTGACAAGCTGACAGAACAAGAGAAAACATGATGGCCTTTCTGCTTCAGACATATCTGTCGGTCTTGGAGTGAGTACACAGCCTGTGACAACAGCCTGGCAGATAAAGTACATGTGATGATTGGATACACAGGGATATGCCTGGGCATCTCCAAATTAGATGTATAAAGTATTGTGGGTGAACTTTTTAAACCCAAGTGTGTTGTCACAGGTCTTTCCTGCACACTGTATGAACTTTAATATTTAATCTCAATCTGCTGGCACACTTCAAATTCTGGGCTTTTCCAAGCTGTATGGAATGGTGAAGCAGGGTTTCTTCCATTATTCTCATTGCCACATTCTCTGTTAGTGGACTTTTCATTTACTGTGTGTGCTTGGAAGTGGAATGTTGAAGCCCAGAGAGTTGTGCCCTGATACCTTCCCACAGCTGAAAATGCAGGCTCCCCCTTAGCCATGATTTGTCTCTCACTAAGGATGTGGTAAGTGTAGCAAATGCCATAAATGAACTTAAAAATCTCATCTCACCTGCAGCCAACTCTTTTGATAGATCTGAAGAAAATGAGGTATTTCTTTATCCTGGCCACAGTATCATCTATATCATCTAAAATTTGCATAGTAAGCACATCATTTCAGGGGAGCTTGGTAATAAAAGCTGTGTGGTTGATCACCTTGGTTAAAGGTGATACAGTTCAGAAACAAGAAGTACAAGAAATAGGAATTCTGTGTGTGATTCAGACTGCAAGTACTATGGATTTCTTTCATTCTTTCACAGTTCACAGAAAATATATTCTCAAAGAGACTGTATTTTATAATACTAAAAAAAAAAGCTGCGATAGCTATATTGGATTTTCAAGTCAGCTTTGATTCCTGCCCTGCTGAATAGAAATGAGCAATCTGATGTGGAATCTTCAGAATGCTTCACAAGCGATGGTCAAACACCTGGTGTTATATCTAGATATATGGCAAATACCTCTGCCTCAAACGAGTGCTATTATTTGACCGAAGAACCTGTCTTTTGGTATGGTCTCTTATGCAGAATTGTTGAGACACATGAGAAGAAGCTTCTTTTTCATACTTCCTTCCCAGTATTTGAGACAGATGATGGAGAAGCAAACATTTCATGGTCTTGCTGCACTTTCTGTTGCAGGAGATTTGAATGATTGCATCCCCATCTGGTCATTTGATGGGAACATTCTGAAGCTTTAACAGTCTGTTTAGATTCAATGACATTTCACAGCTTGGAGAGATCTTCCCCAGCAGTACTGGCTATCTGATTGAGTCTGCATTTACCAGAGATTACAATTGTGATTATATAACCAAGAGATATGGGCAGATAGATAAAGATGAAAATCCTTTGTATTATTTGGCTTTGATTTTGTTTTGTTGTGGGTTGCTTTGTTTTGCTTTTCCCTCACAGATTGGAGTTGAATGTAGGAATTTGAGAGAAAGAACTAGAACACAGAGTGGGGAAAGGAAGACAGTAAATTGCAGTTGGAAACCATATAAATCAGGGGTTTGGAGAGGGTACATTGCCTTTACTATATACATATCTATATCTATATATATTTGTGTATGTGTCTACACACATATGTGGAAAGGCTTACAATGCAGATGCCCTTGCTGTGATTTAAGAATATTTTTTTCTACAAAATGTTCTTCTTTGTTAATTGTAATTTTTATCTGACCATTTTTTATTTGGATGAAGATGGTAGTGGTAACTAGTTGTTTTGCAGTAGAAGAATTCAAACGTCATTAGGAAAACACAAAGCTATCTTCTTTGCCATCTTATTCTTTATGGAAGTAGGATTTTATACACAGCCATTAATTACAATTAACTATAGCATTGTAATTTGTTGACTTTATTTATTCAGAACTCTATTAGTGTTAAACAATTAATGGTAAGTTGAACTTTAAAGTGGATAAGAACGTCATTCTAAGCTGTAATAGCTTAGTGGATGAGCATATTGTCCTAAATTGGCTTAGCTGCGTCGTTCAATGCTTGTTGTATACAGTCTGTGTAATTATACAATGACTGAATGCTATTAAACCTATCTCTCTTTTACATGTCATGCTATCGTAGCAAATGTTCCTAAAACTTCCAGTTCTAAAAAATTGTTGTCGTAAGCACTATCGTTAAATGTTCATGGGATTAATTCTAGATCAATTTGCAAAAATATACAGGTCAGAGGATTTAACTTACTCCCTAAATCTGGTTTTGCAGGTGTGTTTACTGTTAGGCAGCATTGCTTTCCAATTGTGCTGGGAGAAAAATTATTTTACCATTTGCTCAATAGCTTTATTCTTTTTCTATACACTTTCACTTACAGAGGATTTGCATTTGTAACACGTTTTTCCATTTAACATGCTTTATATTATTGTAGGAAATGGAGAAGAAAAATCGCCAAGCTGTTTAAAAATTCAAATAAATACTTGTTTGTCCTGTGAGTTACATTTGAATTCATATTTTTTTTTCCCAAACTGCTAAGTGCAGTGAGGACACAATCCATTGATGAAGTAATCAGTTTTCTAAAATAAAAATATGCTAGCACACACAGTTTAAAATAAATGTCTGTAGGAAGGATATTTTCTCTTTGCATTTGCATTAATGTGCGTGGGAAGGATATTTTCTCCTTACTTCTGCATTACAACCAGATGCACACATGCACTCAGACACAGCTATTTATCTCTCTGTATTTATAAATATAGGCAACTCCTTTCAAGCCGTAGTAAGGCAGTGTGTGTAGTGGGAGCAGTCCAAGGCAGAAATAGTGTGACTGAAAACAGCTGTTGCATCCTGGTTCCCCCACTTGCTCCCTGGAGAAATAAAATGTTGCTTATCTCCAGACACTAGTTGATTATTTTCTCCTACACGTTGCTTGGCTGTTAGTGGGCTCATGGACGAGATGAGGCAGATTCACAGCACCACGTGCCTCTACTTAACTCCGAGAGAGGGAATAGTGCCCTTTGTAGGCTGTGCTTCCCCGTCAGCCAGCCAGCAGTGGCCTACACAGGAGAGTGACTAATTCGTGCTCTCTGACCTTCTGCATGTAAAACAAGCAATATTATCATCCTCATTTGCACTTCTTTATTATTTGCTATAGTGATAAAATCAGAGGTTTACAGATGGGTTTGAAGTGCCTCTGTCCTGGGTTCTGCTGTGCAGGAATTGGCAGTGGTTGCCCAAGAGGATGAGGGATGATGTAAACAGACTCCCGAGGGATTCTGGAGCTCAGGTGTGTTCCCTGCTGCCTTGCTCCGTGCCCCAGTGCTGCTGTGCTTCCCTCCTGCTCTCCAGCAGCACTGTCCCCAGCGATGCCAGCATCCCTCCAGTGCCCCAGGGCTCCTGCACAGACAAGGTCATCCTCTGGTTTCCTGGCTTACCTTGTGGACTATCATGTACTAGGGAGTTAAGGGGTGTCTTACCTCCTGCCTCATTTCATAGACTGCCACAGCCTTGAGAGGGGAGTATTTTGTGTTTAACCTGCTATCTTCAAATCACCCTTAGCTCAGGTAAGGCAAGGGATAAAATGCCGACTGAAAGCAGTCACAGCATCCAATCAAAACAACAGCAGTGTTGCCACAAAGGGTGTAAATCAGTTGAAAAATTCTTAATCGTTTTTTTACCTAAATGATTTCAGGAAGTTCTCCATCACCTTCCAGCTGTCAGCTGACTTGTACGTTTTCCTGGCCGTTCCTCTTTTTGCATTGAGTATCTCTTATGACAGCTGTTGCAGAGAACAACTTCTTGGTGAAACATAGCATTTACTGCCTATCCTGTTTGTCCTTGGCCTTAAAGAAGAAAGTTGTTTTCTTTCTCTCCAAAACTATTTTATTTCTTATACCAGAAAACAGTGCAGCTGATCCTGTAAATTAATGAGTTTTGTCACTTTCTAGAAGCTCCCTCTCTGTTACTCATGTTGTGTTCCCTGTACTTACCTGCCTGTTGGTGACTCCTCCCTTCTGCTTTTGGTGATTGAGTATTTGTTTCCCAGCATGAACTCTGTTGTTGACTTTTTTTTCTGAACTTAGGATTTCTCTGTCTGTTCATCCTTAAACAAGCATAGTTGATACAAATGTCAAAAGGAGGTGAGCGTAGGTGGCTCCAGATTGAGCTGAGCACCGTGGTAATCACCACTCTGTGACCACCAGGGGCTTGGAGCAATTGACCTCCATCATCACGATTTCAGAGTACAGAAACACAGGGTTTCAGAGGCAAGGCAGAAGCACAAAACAGTGGGTCTGAATTAATTGCCATTTTAATACCTTTCCAAATGCCTTTCCAAATTTTCTTTTGACTCTGGCCCTCCCCGGCCTTTGTTGGGCAGCTCTCCAGAGCTCTCTATCAGTGTGACTAAGGACGCTGAACATCATCTTTACTGGATTACATTGTCTTGAACAGATCACCCTTACTATGAGTGCAGTTACACTCCATTGTCAGTGGTCTATCAAGAGCATCTTCATTAGGAAACCATTTTATATCAACGTTTTGGTGTGTTTTTCTCTTTGCCTGTCTGTTTACAATTGACACAACAGCTCTGCTTTTCTCTTTGGACATATATGGCATATCATGTAAGAAGTGACTTCTGAGGCTCAAGATGGAGCTGGTTTTGGCACATCACAAGTCTTTTGTGGTCCAAAATCAGTCTGTGTTGATCTGTAGTCAGCTCGTAGGTGTTGCCTGTGGATTCAGATTTGGAGGAAAAGGCAGGCTAGATGTGGCATCATGACCCCACACTCCTTTATTGCATAAGAGGGAAAACTAAGCATGTGTGCTCGGAGGGAACAGATGTGGACAGTTAATTCTGTTGCCCTGACCAAGTGATTAAGGGAATTAAACCTGGCCCATTCCATTATGCTGAGTGTCCTTACACCCACTCCTGTTTAGAGGCAAAATGCTGCTTAAAGTGAAGAGTTATTGAAAAGCAGAGCACAAAACAAACATTATCAATCACACAAGTGACATCTAACCTCTGTGCCTAAACACATGCCTTGATGAATACGAGATTTCATTGCTGTGATCCACTGAATTAGACTATTCAAAAAAAGAATAGAGCGAGACACTCATTTGAGTTGTGCTTTGTGATTAGACTTCATGAAAATTGCATCTCTTAAAAAGGAGTAGGGGAGTAAATGCACACAAAAATTACAGTGTGTTTTCTTTATAGTGTTAGGATATATTTTGATACTGATTTTAAAGACTATTGCTCTACACTTTTCTATCAAGTTTTGCTCTAGGGTGATGGTTTAGAATTTTTAATTTAACTTTGTCTGTCATGACAAATATAGAGAACTAGACAGCTGGGAAACTGTAAAGTTGGTTTGAAAGGGAATTATCAAGTACCTCCACTCTGGTGGATTTCGCAAACCAAATTTTACCAGTATACCATTGATTCTGCTTGCTGACGTAAAAGTACAGTGTTATTTGTAAAATATGGCCAATTTGTAATTTTTCATAATTAAAGGGCCATAATATTCCAGAACTGCTCTCCTGTAATATTAATAGATGATTAAAGATGGGCTGCAACCTTGAACTTCAAGCTTTGGCTTCAATGTTTGGAACTTTGTATAATGTGGTAAATATAAAAGGGTTACCAGCAGCTTGACTGGCTTTTCAAAACTGGAAGTGTTTTTAGTTAAACCTCAAAATCTGGTAACTGTGTAACTCATAAAATACTCTTATTTATTAGGATAGAAAATTGAAATGCTCAGCCAAAAATTGATGAAAGGCGGGAAAAGGGTGAAAGTGGATGGCAGGTAAGTTCAGCAGCAGTACTTTTTATTAAGACTTTTACCCTTTCCATCAGAAGAGAGAGCGCTGTGATGTTTCTGCCATACCACAGCCTTGGACGTACTGTGTGCTGTGTAGCCAACCCAGGCAGGTGGGTGATCAAGAAATGTGATGGTTCAAGGAAAGCACAATGGCCTCTCCTACTTGGACTCAAAATCTGTGAGGATGCACAACTACTGTTGTGTCTTCACTGCATCTTCAAAGCCTCCTGCCTATAGGTGAGGGCAGCAAAAGATAGATATCCTATTCTCTCTGTTCTTCACACTCTGCTTCTCAGGGAAATATTGGAGTTCAGCCCTATGACTTTCTGAAGCCGTAGCTGCAGCATAAAAAATAAATTGCAAAACCTCCCACATGTTTCTGAACAAGAGCTGTGAAACTTGTCTTTGCCAGTTGTTTCATTGTAATACTCATCAATATCCTGAGCTAAAGGAGATGTGCTGGAACTGCCCATAGATTGAGGAAAGGAATGTTGTAGCTGTTAACTCCCTGAACTGTTAACTGAGTGGTGTCATTGAAGCTCTGTGGATGGAAATGTTGGTGTTTGAATTTTACAGAAGCTGATAGCTTAGGCCACTGCTCTCTGGGGAAGGATGTTCAAGTGTATTTTTCAAGTGTTGATACATTAGACTGCTTAATTTTATGGTTCTGTGACTGAATGTAATTAATATTTTTAAATTAATTTAAAGCAACCTACTTAGCATTCTGTATTGGCAAGAATTAATGCTCATACCTATTTTGTTTTTCTGTGCAGTTACTTTGCAAATATTTGTTTTTGTTGCTGCTGTTTGTAAACAAAATGAAAGCCTTTTATTTAAAATGGAAAAAAAGTTTCTGTTTTTCAAAACTAAAATAAGTCTAATGAGAATATTTGAACAGGGACTATATCTCAGCATTAAGGGACTAAAACTAATTTTTATCTTCCTTGCTTATGATAGGCTGTGGAGTAGTCAGTGTGAGACACATTTTTTCAAGACATTGAACCATGTTGGTTCTCTTTTACAATGGCAGTACCCACAGCCTCAATTTTCTTGCATATCTTGGACTTGTTCCCATCATACCTTTTGAGCTCTTCAAGGTGCAATGGTATTTGTCAGTCTTTAAATAAAAAGTGTTTAGAAACAAATTTTAACTTTAGATATCAGGAGCAATTGTATGCTAACATAGGTTTTCACTGATTTCAGGGCTCATCTGTTTTCATTCTGGCTATCCTTTATTTCTGCAAGCTTTACAGCATCACATATATTCTTACATGATCTTTCAGCCTGCTGCTTGCAGAAAAAGTGGTAGAGGGAAGACTGAATTTAATAATGATGAATGGAAATTCAGCGGGCTGTTCCTCTCTGTTCTTAGTTGGAGGATTTGTGAACCTGAATCAGCTCTTCTCTACTCCTCCATCTTCTTCCCAGTGCTGCACCCATGGCTGGAACAAACTAGAGAACCTCTGGAATTTCCTCTCCTCGGCCATGGAGAGATGGCCCCTGACTGATGAAAGGCCTGGGTGTGTACACATGCTCGCCCTGCTCTGCCATTTGTCTGAGACCCACAGGCAGATGCAAGAGTTGTACAGGAAACTGATCAGAATAGAAAAAAAATGAAGTGAGATTCAGAAGTATGACTTTTGTTTTTCTAACCTGTAAAGTAGAATGTACTTTCCTTTCTCCTTGTGCAGCCTTTTAGATAATATTCTTGGTTTCTAACAGAGTGGGATGACCCAGTAAGCCTGACAGTGGCCCAGCAGGCATGTGCCTTCCAGTGTCCACCTTCTCTGGGAAGCTGGGAGTGTTGTGAAGCTGTGTGTAGTGATTAGTGTGGAAGGATAGAAAGGTTAGGAGGGTGCATTTATGTGAATGTCAGTGTATTTATTTCTGATAACATGAGTTGTCATGGAAAAGATACAGTTCCTCAGTTGAAATTCTAGGGGGTTTTGGTTTAATTACCAGGTTTTTCTGGTTTCTGGACAATTTCACTTTGAAGTGTCCAGCTGATGTTACACACAGGTGGTCTCTCCTAACTTTTAGCTGCTGCCTTTTGCCACACGACTTGTTGGTGTGTTCTATTAATCTTGCAGTCATTGCTCTTCTGGTGGAACGCTGTTTGATTTGTATTCTGCAGGGTGTTGGAAAGAGCGGCAGAAGGAAAGACAAAATGCAAAGTTAGAAGAACGAGATGAAAGAAGAATCTTGGATCAAATGCTGCAATAGCAAGCAGCATTTTCTTTTTATGTCATCCTAAGTCAAACACAAGGTAGAAATACCTGGGATACTTCTTGTCTAATAAACTAAACCATGAAACCACTGCGGATCTATTCATCTGCTGCAAAGAATCCTCTCTGCTGGTTATTGTTACTATACTGGGGAAAGCAAGGAAAAAGAAAAGAGAAAATGCTTCATTTTTTTTCACTGCTGTCATCACTCATCCTAATGAGGAGAAAAAAGGTTACCTCTACTAGGAGCATGATGCTTTCATGTACTGTGAAACCCACCTGCTCACTTCTTAATGAGAATGTGAAGTTTGGCGATACTGTGATTGTGTTAGGTTATTTCTGAAATGCATTACACAAGAAATAACTGTCAGCTGCCTATTTGGTAACCAAGACTTTTAAGATTCAGACATCTTGTGAAATGCTCTTGAAATAAATTTTGAAATCCTTTATTCCTACAGGTTTAAACCTTGTCAAGTGTCAGGCATCAGCAGTCTTGGAGGTTTACAAGTTGCATTTTATACCAACATTTTTCAGCATTTGCACATATAATATGCAGTATATATGTATGTGTATGTAAATAAATATTCAGATCAGCAGTGTGGTTTGAATTTAGAGAAGATGTGAAAACATCTATGAGCTTTCAGAGATTATTAGTAAGATGAAACAATTTTTGATAAGGTATTTTGACATATCTGACCCATAAATTTCACCCGGTGTTCTGCTTCTGAGTTTGTGTACGTACCTCGACGTGTCAGCACCATCCTGTGCTTTACAGCTGGGGTGCAAAGGGGAGTCTGAAATTATTAAGGTGAGCAGGATATAGTTTGAGACTGAAAGCTGTGGGTGAATTTAGAGAGGCTTTTTTTTTTATTTTTCTCCTTGGAAGTTAGGGCATGCTGCACACCATATTTCGTACAAAACAAGACATACAGCTTGTTTTTTCCTTGCACCTGTGTGTTACTCCACTTGCTGCTAAGTGTACGAAACATAGGAAGTCTATCTGTAAACTTCAGTGGTTAAAACCGTCTAGAAACTGATAGAAACAATGTGTTGCAACCTCATTTGTGGTCACTGGAACCAAACAACTGCGAGAAAACATTAGCTTTGGAGCTTTGACAGTGATCATAAAGTTAACCAGCTTTCTCATGTCCTGACTGAACATCTTTAAGCACAAGATCTTGTGCTCCACTCTCTCCATTTCGTTCATGTGAATATTGCTCCTGTTAAAAGCTGCACACAGAGGAAATGGATCCTCTACAGGCAGCTGCCAGATCATTTCAGCACTTCGAGGAAAACCCAACACTTTGACTTCCTCAAGCACTTTTACGTAGAGTAAATTTGAGTTGGGACCAGTTAGTATCTTTACGTCTGTAGGTCATTTAGATTAGGCAGTTCATGGCTGCTTCTAGTGTTTATGGTTTTGTTTCATTTAATTAGTCTGCTTTATAACCTGACCTTGTGACATCCAGTGGAATGCAAAGGTTTTTTCAGCTTACTTGATAACAGATAGATGTGGCTGTTCACAGTCAGCGTGTGGGGGTTGGTTTGTTTGCTTTTTGGTTACTTACATGGTGTATGGTAAGAAATCAGCTTGCCTGGGAGGTGTGAGTTTACAGTAGCAATCAATTGCTTCCTCTAACACAACACAGCTAAACTTGATGGAAGAATTGCTTAAGTTGATTTGTGCTGAATAGCTGTCCGTTGTCAAAAATTCATTATGGTCATTGGCCTGTTCATAAAAGTAGCTCATAGAGCAAAGTCACTTTGAGTTAGAGAAGCAGATGTAGGCTCATTAGTGTCGAGGAGTTCACCATCAGGAGTTCAAGGCTGAGTAATGATTAGCCAATGGAAAGTATGACTTAAAATCTTACCATTCTTTTAACTTTTAATCTTAATTCTTTTAACCCCTGCACATACACATCTTTGAGGGCCAAATTGACTTGCTAGTTTACAATGCAGTCTGTGTATCAGACTGCTCAAAAAACTGCTCAAGAGGTGGCAGGTGGGGTTAGCAGAAACTTGGAGAGACCAAGTTACTGCTCAGTGAGGAGAGGGCAAAGTGGGCACACATCATCTTGCCCCCTCCTCCCCCATTTTATCAAGAAGTGGGAGGGGGATTCATGCTCTTTGTCCCTTGAATTTTTTGAAGGTCCTTAGGCAGCAGCCACAGGCTTCACCCTAACTCTGAAAATAATCTGTCTGTGTGCTTTTAGATTCTTTTATGTTTCATTTGAAGGGAGTAGAAGGGAGACTGCTGACATGGCAAGATTTGGCTGTTACAGGGTTGAAAATCTGTCCTTGCTATGGCTGCTGGTATTTAACAGATTTTTAGGCTGATTCCAGATTCTTCACCTGATGTTTCTGATACAGGAGTTCTTCTGTTGCCTCTTGAGTCTTTTACCAGCTGTCCAGCATTTAGAAAGAAGCACACCCTCAGTTGCTGGGGCTCCCACCAGCTCACTGTTCAGTGATGCAACACCTTTGCTGGGCCCTTGGAATAACAGGGAAATAATTACCACACTTTGTAATCATAGATTGGTCCAGAGGGTGCTTGCTTCCTCCAGTGAGTGAGTTGTGCTGTTGGTCTGTGTGGGGGAAGTTAAAAGGCCATGGCATAATGCCCATCATTTTTTTACTCACTTAATTGTGTTTAAACCTGGGCATCAACTTGGAATCACTGAATGAAGAAAATTTGAAGATTTCTAATATTATTGCAGTATATTCCCTCAGGTCATAATAGAAAGATTAGTGTTACATAAAGACTTTCCTAATAAAAATTCATATTCTGATGAAAAAGAGATTGTGTTAATGACATGAAACTACTGGAAGAGAGCTCTACACAATCACATGTTAGAGAAGTGTAACAGTTTATCCTTCAACTTATTTTCCTTCCTACTGCATATTTTTTGTTCACTTTCACATAAATATTTCCTATATCTGGTAGATAAACTCAAATAAAATGTTTGATAGATATACATTGGACAGAAATGCTTCTAATCTGAAACATCAGCATAGCTGTATCTTCTCATCTGCCTTTTAACTGTGATTTAGCTGAGAGCTGAAGCACAGTCAGTTCCATTAATCTGCATTGAATCAAGTCTGCAAGCTTTAGACTCAGATTTAAGTGCAGAAACCTTTATTTTGAAGCTTGCCAAACTCCACCCCTGAATTTTCTTTCTCTTGTAGGAGTTGATAACATCACTAACGGCTCAGTAGAATTGGAACAGTATTTCTTGTGGTGATTTAAGTGATAGTGATAATCTCTCTTCCTGCTAGACAGACAGAATGCTTTAAGCTTAGGTGAACACATAGAAGTAAAAAGAATATTTCAAATACATTGTGTGGAAATATGTGGCTATTGTTTAAAATTTTTCTTCTAAAACGATTTAATACAGCTTTTCTATGAATAGAAAGTTGTTTTGGGTTATCCAGGCTATAAAGACAGGGAGGGACACAGCAATGGGAGGTTTATTTGGTGCTGGTTGAAAATGGAAATTATCACAATTCCCATTATTAGAAAACTTCAAAATGAAACTGTTAATATATATCAAAATACAATTGCAAAAAAAAAAAAACAAAAACAAAAACAAACAAACAAAAAACACTCTGAACTGCAAAATAGATAAATATTCAGGATAGTTGTAGATGGAGTTTAAGGTCACATTTT
Organism: Dryoscopus gambensis; assembly: GCA_013389985.1. NCBI lineage: Eukaryota > Metazoa > Chordata > Aves > Passeriformes > Malaconotidae > Dryoscopus > Dryoscopus gambensis. The sequence goes on along the minus strand of WEIT01004243.1, from coordinate 38,920 downwards.
TGAGAAAAACATTATCTTTTAGCCCAAAGATATGATAAATAACTTCATGATTTCCTCCCCTCCACTTAACTGTATGACTGTATTTATCAGTGTAAGTGCAAATACCTTATTTTTTAATCAACTTTCTTTCAGAACAGATGTTTTAGCCATATTTGTGTTCCCATGTGGTCACCTGGGTGTCTTTTTGTGCTTGTTATGGCACTTCTGTGACAACCACCTATACTGATTTATGATAAAAAAGGATACTTACTATTAGATGATGGTTTTGTAAGAAGTGTCTTTTCTTCAGTCTCCTTTATCACCATGTTGCAACTTAATTTTGCATTTCAAAAAGCCCATTTGTGGGCCCAGAACAAAACTGTCGAGAGCACAGATGGTGAAAAGCATCTTTGAAAAAATAAGGCAGATCTTGATCTTTTCCAGTGAGAGCATCACTCCATCCCATTTCACTGGTCTCTGGTCTTCCACTCTGGTCTCAGCTCTAAGGGTACAACAGGATGGAAGTTCTGCAGGACAAGGAGATAGGTGGAAGTTCTATAGGACACAATTGTTAGTCTTTCCTGTTTTGACTTCTAGGTAGGCAATGTGGGAAATGTTAAGGAAGAGAAATTATGGGTCACTGGAGAAATTCCTGTAATAGGATTTTGTGACGTGAGGAAGTATAAACCCATCATCTGCCAGGCATAACAAAAATGGGAAGATGAAATTAACTAGTAAGACATTGCTTTATTCTCCCCTCTATTTTTAATAATTTTTCAGTTGTTATCCCAGGCTCTTCTGGCTTACACATCATAAACTGTTAAATAAAATGAAGAACAGCATCAATGTACACTATTATTATAATGTGAAGTAATATTTGGCTCAATAAATGAACTATTATCTATTACAGGATCTGTCAAAGATAGGGACAAATGTGTTTTGCCTACTGATCTATGTATGGTGCTCCAAAGCAAATTTCAAATATGCATCTGCCCAAATTTTTAATTCTCTATTTACATATCTGAATTTGTAAAAAAAAGAAAAAGTGTGAGTACATTAGTATTTTAAAGATATTTTTATAGAATAAGCTTTTAGCATTTGATCAGGCTAGAATTCTATATCCAATCTTCCAGTTTTATTAAAGCAGGGAGAACTGTATAAATCACAGCTAGATGCTCAATTTACCCCTGAAATCCATATGCTCTGGGCTTGCTTGCTGAACCTGTAGTGCTGTTTGTGGTGTCTGCCTTGCCAGAGCCATTTTATTTAGCCCTTACTCTGCTGTGCTCAGATGGGGGCTGCCGGGCAGATGGGAACATGAGCCACTGGCAAGGGCACACAGACACCAGAGAGCCCTGCACAGGCTTCTGGATTTTGTGTGGACGCCCATCTTTAAGGATCCCGCCCTTTGAAGAACAACCAGGCTGCTCAGTGACTGAAAGGGCTGCACAGTGGGTTTCCTTTGCGAAGCTGGGGGTTTCCTATGAAAAAGACTTTTAATTTGGTGGTTGAGTGGCAGACCTGGTGTGAGTAAGTTGGTGTTGGGAATATGCTTCTGGTCATCTAAAATCTGTCTGTGTTTGAAGTGTTAATAAGCTTTCTGAAAAAGTGTGCTGTGGAAGTGCAAGCTGAGATAAAACATCGACACAGACATGACAGTCGGTGCCACTTGACTTTCTTAGGCTTGATGGGGATGGGGATGGGGATGTGTCCCCTTCCTTGGGCTTGGGGCTGCTGCTGCTTCCAGGTGCTCAGGTCTGCTACAGCCAGAGCTGGAATCACCTTGCCTGTATGGCTGGAGTAGGTGTTCCTGTGGCTGTGGCTGGGGAGGCAGTGCTTTGGCACTGTGGAGCCCCTTGAGGATTAGTTTCTGTTATTTCTTTGAGGAGAAAGCTGTGGTGGTGTCTCCAAAGCAAGTAATACCAGGTTTAAATAATTTAAAGTTGGTACCAGCAAAGTGCAGTCAAGCGCTGATGGAGTTATTTCCTGCATTCCTGGTCCCAGAAAAATGTCCATTACAAATATCTGGCTGTCCACCATGAAGGAAGGACAGAATCTGAGAGAAGCTGGGACAGGAAGTAATTTCCTGGCTGTATCACACTACAATAGTGGTCTTGTTTAGGATCATACAAAAAGTTTTTTTTCCCCTTAGTTTCTTCCTTCTTTTAGCAGTCTCAGTAATACTTTCCTGAATAATTTTTATGCTTGTCAATTGTACTGTGCTGCTCTTTCATTAACATAGAAATGAATATTATTCTTGTTACAAAAAGAGCTGAAGTCTTATGTGGGTCACAAATCCTGTTGCAGTTTCTGGAATTCAAACCTAGTTGTCAGATCAAAGCATTTAAATTCCACCAAGGTACTCCTCCTTAACTTTGACTTTGTTTTTGCCAAGGTTGCATATATAGCATAGAGTCATACTAGGCTATTTGCATATTCTCTCACTAAATATTGGCAGTGATCCATGTTAGCTGATATTTACGTATCAAAAAATTTAAATTTTGATGATGTCTTGTTCTGTTAACCTTTCTACTAACTAAAGTAATAGGTTTGTATTTTAACATTGCTTTTACTTTACACCTTATTCGGCTTCTGCTGTTTGTTTTAAACAAATCCTTTCTTTGCTCTAGCAGCACTGCAACAGTATATACAAAGGTTTTTTAGGTTAGCCCAGTGCAGTAAGACCCATGGAAGTTAATTCTCGTCTCTAAAACAGAAGGTGCCTCTAGGGCCATTTTAAAGACACAAATTTATTCGCACTCTTCCTTCCTCCACTCAGAGATCTTTCGGAATTAGTTTGGATAGTGCTTTCTGAGGAAAGAATGGGATTTTTAATATTATTTCTGTGGACAATAATTTTTTCATAATTAAAATATTTTATTACTTGATTCCAAATGCCATTTTCCTCTTGACATTAAAAGGGATGAGGTGATCTCCAATGAAGCAAAAAACTATAATTTGAAGGTAATATTTTATTCACTTCACACTGTTATGAATTTTTACTTTTTCCTTTTGTGCAAAAAAATTTAAAATACTTAATTACAGTTAAAATCGGGATTAACCTCTCCGCACATGATTCAGACACTGGTCCCACCATCCTGACCCTTCATTAAAGTGTTTTTCTTAGACCTATTCACAAGACAGAGTAATGGTATAAGTTCCTGGGCTCTTGCTGGATGATCAAGTAGCTGTGATTGCCAAGAAAGTTTGATTTTTAATTTATTAAAAAAAAAAAAATCTTTCTTAGTTGGTCATTTTTCCATTACAGGCAGCAACTAGTGGAGGGTGTTTTCCCAAGGCATGCATTCGAGATGATCTAGAAGAGTAAGATGCTGGAGTAGCTCTGGCTACCACTGAGGATCTTGCCTACCTCATTGCTTCATCTTTGTGTGTTTCTCCAGACTTGGAGTTTTATTCTTGATCGAACTTGCAGCTGGTGGCAGTGAAATGCCTTCACCTCTCCTACTTTTCCCGGTGTTTTACTTCTCATGAAGAGAGCCTAAAGTTCAGAGTGTGCTGCAAGCTCTTTCTTTCTTATGTAGGGAGCTAGCTGGCCCTTGGGGAGGAGGGTGCAACTCAGTCAAATTTTGGACACCTGGTGTAAAATGTTTCTGGCTCTTAGATGACTCTGATCTATTGTCTTTTATGCTTAATATAATACTCTATTTACACAAATATTTTGAAGTTAGCTCAAAAAGAAAGATTAAAAAGTAAGTAGATTATTTATGATTAATAATTCTGCCCTTTATGTAAATAGTAGAAGAATATTGGCATTTGTTAGTGAGGTAGCAAAGAAACAAATGATATATATGAGCATAACAGGATTAATAGTGATGCTTATCTGGAAGTTGTGGTAACATGAGTAGACTTTTTTTAAGAATGAAGCTTTTTCCCTGAGGAGCTGAGATAGATAACCAGAGTTTTTTGGGATTTAAATTAAGTATCTCACTATTTCTGTTAGCACAGTATGCCCAGTTCTGCTATGATAGTTTGTCATAGACTTCTGTGGCACTGAATATTTTTCTCTGAGCTTCAACCTTGAAACATGGGTTATACTGTTATAATTTTCATTATAAATGATTATGTAGAGTTGTTGATATTCACTAATGAAAAATGAAGTTCTTGAATAGCCACAAAAGTACATTTAATTTACACATCTTTTATATATTCCTGTCAAATTAATACCTATACATTCCTGTCAAATTAATATCTATACATTAATGTGCTCATTAATACTATCAAAAAGAAATTTTATATTTGGATATTTTACATTCCTAGCATTTTGCTTTGTATTGTTCTCTACATTAACCTTGTTAAAAGCAATGAACTTGTGCATAATAGTTCTATTATTGCACTGAAATTCTGTTATTAAGTATTACATGTCTGTTTTAGAGAAAGTTGAACTACTACCTACTACTATGCCTACAGCAGTGAACCAATGCACAGCCCTCAGCCTTGTAATTTTAGAATTTGGTGTCTTAATAAGTTCAAATGAGTAATTACACACAGCTCAGTCTGCTGCCTTCACTCACGTTGAGTTGCAGTCTACACTAGCATTGATTATAGGGGAGGGAAGTGCAACGCAGCGTTAAGAGAGTTAGCATGTTTTGGGTTCTTTGTTTCAAATATCAACATCACTGAGTAGTGAAAATTTGTTTGTAACTATTAGAATCAATCAAATTAATCAAATATGGATAGCTCCATGGTATTTTTTCTTTTCATACTTAATAATGTTGTCACATAGAACTCTTTGTGCTGTTCTTTTGCTGAGCTGGAGGTTACAGTTCTCTGGAGAGGTGGAAAGACAACAGCCTTGGCTGTGTCACAGAGCAGTTGGATTGGTAGATTGGGGGTGTCAATAGCCAAGTACTGTCATCGAGTTCACCGCCACTACCCTTGGCTACTGCCTGTGGCCAGAGATACAGAGCAGGGCTAAATGGGCTGGGATGGCTGGGTTTGTCTCCTTGTTCTAAGATGGAATGTTACTTGAGCCTTGTTGCTGCAGTTTTGGCATATGCACAACCCTTTGGACAGTCAGTACCCACAGCCAAGGTGTTTGATCCGTGGCAGTTCTCTGAAAATCTTCCTGCCTTCCATCAATTCTGGACTTTAAGTTCAGGTGTGCACTTTGGTGATTCTTTTCATCAGGATTGTCATAGCAGTACAGAGTGAAATACCATGGCAAGAAATGTGTGAATGGTACTGAAGAGCAGTATTTGAATGCTGTTCAGCATCTGAAATTCAGAAAAATGAGGAACGTTCAGACTCTTGCAGAAATTGTTGCTGAGTTACCACAGTATCCTTTCTAAAGGTAACTAAGGATGGTAAAATCCTATAGTTGCCTCTGTATAGGCAGAATCCAAAAAATTTGGTCAGAAGCAGAAGAGAAACTCTTTTGTCTTTTAAAATTTGAAAGGCATTTTTCTGTATCTTAATATCATAAGACTTTAAAAAAAAAAGGTCATTAAACTATTAATACATGAACACTTGCATCATGAACTCATCTTTCTGTGTCTGTTTCAGTTCTGGAGAGGACATGGTATGTTCATGGTAAGGACATGGTTAATGGCAAAGATGTGGTAAGATCAGATACTCAGTCCATAATTAATTCCAAGTCTCACAATGTCTGTTTCTGTAGAGAAATCTTCTGTTCTGGAGACAGACTTGGAATAACTGCAGGTTGAACATCCAGACATCGGTGCTGGGAAGGATACTGTGAATCTTTCAGAAGACTCATTTACAAAGAAATAAGCAATAGGGAGGCAATTCTCAGTTTGTGCAGCTTTACAGGAAATGAATCATGAGTAAGCTTAATTTTAGTATTTAAAGAAGTTCAAAGGTTTGGCTGACAAAGGTGAAGGTGTAGCTGTAACAGCCCGTTTAGAAAGACAGTTCTTTGCATTGCATGACATTCCAGTTTGAAAAATTGCACTGCCCTGTATCAGTGAAGCACAAGTTAAAAGGATTAAGAACTGGCCAACTGACAAACCTAAAAAATTAGTCATAATAATAGAGTGCAGCTCCATAGGGATCAGCACTGTGCCTGACACCATTTAACAGTTTCGGCATTGATCTGGAGTACATGGAACTGTGGTAAAATTTGCAAATGACTCAAAGATTACCAAAGTGGTAAATAATGAGGGCAGGGGGTAATACAGCATTATCTATACTGATCCTGCCTGTATTCAGCCATAATTCTGATTCAGTCAGATGCTAAGCTTTACAGCTAAGAAGAAAAGGCATTTTAAATGATGCTAATAAGAAATGAAATAATGAGAAACTTCAGGACTGAGGAATGACAAATCAGCACAAGTTTTATCCAACTACAAGAAAGGGCCCAAACCATCCTTACCTGGGTAGACAGAGAAATGGGAAGGAATGGACTGACCTGTAAGCATTAGGATCAGTACCAAAGGAAGTGGTGTCATCCATCTCTCTGAATCTTTAAATCAAGAGAAGTTTTGCCATTGCTTAACATGGATTCTTGGCCTCAAAGCAGGAGTCATCAAATGCAATGCCACAGCATGCTGATGTGCAGGAGGTCAGGCTGTATGAATTAGAATTGCCCCTTGACCTTGAACTGGAACTGTAAAAAGTGCTAAGTTGACTCACAAAATTGTTTGACAGACTTCTCTTGAGAAGCTGTTTTATCTAATGGGAAATTACTTGTCCCTTTAATTTAAAGTTGAAGCTTTATTTTTAGGCTCCACTAAAATGTGCCTTTTCCCACATACTAAATTTAGACAAATTAAATTGTCATTTCTTCTGGCACAATGATATGCTGGTCTAGAACGCTGGGCATTTTTTTGTTGTTGTTTGTTTTTCCTTTTAGCTTTGAGGCAAAATGTGTATACAAATTAAAGGCTTCCCAGAATGAGATATGCTTTTCATATACTTTTGTGACTTGTGATAAGAAGACATTTTGGCCTAAGAATGAAGCTTATTTTTGGCATAGAGAGTGAACTTCTTTCAAGACATGGAAAGTAGGAATATTTATTACAAAATGTTTTAAGAGCAGATTTAGAGTTGAAACCTGAACACCTGTTGTTAGGCTTATACTAATCACCTGTGAACTTTTAAGTAGGGTGACAGTGCTGTGTTGTGGTGCTCACGTTCTTAAGGATCTTCACAGGGACTGAAATTCCTATGTGGCAGTACTGGAAATGTGGAGGCTCTTGCCACTCTTTTCTGACACGTTTTGTGGTGGCAGATATGTTGCACAATCCTTGCTGTCTCAGTATTTTATCTTTACCTTGCACTTTTTGTGCATCAGCCCCTACATGGAGCCTTCCCAGCAGTGGGGATGGAGCAGCATCACCGAGGGACTGACAAATCCCTGCCAGGTGAGGCTCAGCCTGAGCAGCCCTCACTGTCTGTGCAGTTGTACCACTGCCTGGTCTGGTGTTGCACTATTCTCTCAGCCTTCTAATTGTTTGCATATCTTGGAGTCAGAGAAGTTTACGATTCTCACAGTTCATCTAAATAACACCTGTTGTTATTGTAACTGCTTTCTTGTGTTGTGAAGCTATTATTGTAACTGCTTTCTTATGTTTCCATTCCATTTCCATGATAGATAAAGTTGATGGACTCTTGGTCCATCCAATGTGACGGAGAAGGTGTTAACATCACCTTCCAATCATCTGTAGTTATAAGAGATCTATAAATGTTGTAAAGTAGCAATAAAGATACTTCCACTTCTTTTCTTCCTCTTTTGACATCTCTCCTGTCCACGTGTCATTATTGTGGCCCCTAGCGCCACAGTCTGGAGTGCAGACAGAGGATCTGTGTGCTTCCCCCTCTTTTCACAGCTGCTTTCACCAGCGCCCTTCAGGCTGATGGTCCCTCATGTTTCTCAGTACTGGGGGGCATTCATGTCCTATAAGAAGAAGCTGCCAGCTTCACTTGCTAAGAGGTTACATTTTCTCCTATAGTCAGTGAAATATTTCAAGAATGATTCAGACTTGGATGTAGGTTAAGGAAATATTTTTTAGAAGTTTTACAGGGAGTCTAAGTGCCTATGGCTTGTCTCCCTTTAAACTCCTAACACTTGTGTTAGCATTCCATCCAGTATAAAAAGTTTTCTATAAAGTAGGAGTTATATTTTTAGATACAAAGATGAACTGATCTCATCTCCGACTTGAAATTTTTTTGTAGTCATTGAATAAAGCAAAAATCAAGGCTGTTTTATTCACCTTTCTGCATGTTTTGTTTTGTTGTGAGCTTTTTTGAAGTGTGGCCTGGATTTTTTGTTTCCCAGTCCTGACAAAATTTTAATTTGCTTTTTAAGTTAAATTGCAGTGTTCTCTCAAATCACCTTCCAAAAAGAAGGTTTAGTTAGATAGTAGCTAACTAAAGAGAGCACCTGTGTGTGGCAGTGGTGTTTGTGGAAGAAGGGAGTGTCAGGGTGGGAGAGATGCTTTCTGTTTTTCTAGTTAGTTAATCTTTGGTATATTTCCATTAAATGTGATGATTTGAGCTGCTGTAGATGAAAAAAAAAAATGGTTTCCTTGTACTGCGATACAGCAATGAGGGTGTCCTGCTGCTGAAAACTACAGGTGGAATATTGCAAGGTCATTACCTTGGTAGCCTTTAAATGAAGTGCACAGTAATAAGATGTGCTTTGTTTTCTATAGACTGCACAAAAAAGCCACTGAAAGCCATAGAGTGACAGGGCAAACACATGATGCGATTAGTATTATGTTCAGAAGAACAGTAAAAAAAATACATTCCCTCAGGAAAATTGGAGTTGCATAGTGTGAGATTGTAATACAGCCATGAAAGAGCAGAGCCAAGTAGGAATTTTCTGCTCTTATTGAATAAGGCTCTACAGATCTTTTATCTTGATTCAGGCTCAGACATGTGGTTATTATATATGGCTGACTCACTTGGTAGTCTTATGATGTGAGGCCTGTTAACATGAACCCAGACTTGTAAAAACACTTGAGTTTTTCTTTAAGGTATGGGGGAACTTGGGACAAAGAATTTGATAACAACAAAGCACCAACTGTAGAATGAATATGTAGAATTGGGTGGCAAAGGACAGAAGAATATTTTTGGTTCTCTTGTATGCATTAGGGCAAAAAGAAAAATCTTGGAAATAGGACACTGGGAATTATGTCTTTTAAATGAAGTTTTTTATGGTATTCCAGTAAAGAGCATAAAGGAAATCCTGCTTGGAGTGCTTGTGTCAACCATTAGCAGTATGGAGGTGCTTGGAGTATAGACTGAGAAATTTGTGAAATTCACACCCAAAGTAGGGGTTTCAAGGCCAAGTACACCTAAACAGCTGAAAATAAAGCACACAGCATGAGTATGAGGAAAGAGAAAGTTCTTCATTGCCCATGTGGTGACCCCAGATGAAGAAGGCAAATGAGCTCGCACAGAAGAGTGCTCATGTGCAGCTGCAGCCTGTGCTCCAGCTTGCAGTTCTGACCAGTGAATCTTGTCAAAACCCAAAACCTCATCATTTTAATGCAAGTCATTGCTTTAATGAAGGGGAAGAGGAGAATATTCAGATTTTTGGAAATTTTTTTAAGATTATGAAAAGATTCAGTCTCTGCTTGATTCCTGTCATAACTGAGAGATGTGGGATAAACCTTCCCACCCCCTGGCACTTGCATGCCCGTGCAGTGCTTTGAGGTAGTATAAAATCCTCATGCTGAACATGAGCATTTGACTATCCCACCAAATCAGGGCTGATCCAGAAATGCACAACAGTGCATTTTCCTACCCAGTGCCATTCTTTGAGTTTTAGGATGTGACATCAGTGGATTTTGCACTGGACTTTACCCATTAACCTCTCTCTGTATGAGGTCTGCCACTGGTTTACTGGGATTCAGGGCAAGCTTGAATGACATCAATGGCAGGAGACTTGCTGTTGGAGGGGAGGGCATTAAGGGCAGGGAATAGCAAGGAAAATCAAGTAATAGTTGCAGTTATAACAGTCATACATTGTTAAATAACACGGCCAACTCCAGCCAAGCAGAAATGATAGGATCTACAAAAATAGGACTGGAGATGACTCTAAGAGGGACTCTGCTTCGTTTCTTGCCTGAGAACAAGATACAGTCTCCTTAATGGCATTGGCATCAGGTATTTGGCTAAGCCATTTTTAAAGGCCTCAAATGATGGTCAGGCTATGAAACCTCTGTCCCACCTATCCAAGTCAATCTCTATCATTAGAAAGTATTTCATAACCTCAACCTTTACTTTGGTTTGTGCAATTTGCATGCTGTTGCTGACTTCATGAATATGAATAAACCTCTTCCTTTTCTTTTTACTTTTGCATTATCTACAGTTGAAAGTGTTTTATCTTACTTTATTCCCTTTTTCTACCGCATCAACTCCTCTTCAGACTAAACAATCGAGATTTCTTCAGCCTGGTTTTATGTAGGTCATGTTTTCTCTGATTATCTTTGTGGCATTCTTCTGGACCTTGTCTGGCTTTCCTCATTCTTGAAGTGCAAAGCTGCAAACTGCAGAACTGTGGCTGAGCAGAGTTGGAAGGATTATTTCAGTCTGTTTTCTTATTTATACAGCCCTATATAAATATAAACATAGCATATATTTAGAGAGTGAGGAACAGCGTGATATTGTTGATTCATGTGCAGCTTGTGATCTGCCGCAGCCAACAACTTTTTTTTACTGCAGAATTACTTGTTTCTCATCTGTTTGTGTGCAGTTGAGTATTTTGGCATAAAGGAAAAATCTTGCCCATTTTCTCACTGTCGTGGGTTCTTTTTTTCAGAAACATTTTGTCCATATGTCAAGTTGGATTTTAATTTGAAACCTGTGTGGTAGCGCACCACCTCCTCATCTTTATGTTGTTTCTAGATTTAAACACTCCACATTTTATTCTGTATAATACTAGAATAGTTTTGTTTGGAAGGTTATTTGTGCAAGCCCTTGCTGCAGCTGCTCAGTGGAAGTGTTTGTTGCACTGGATCCAGCACACATCCCTACAGATCTCGACACAATGCATTGTATTTGGACTGTGATCCCTTGGAGTATTCTGGAAATAGCTTTCTCCCTTTTCCCTGTACTTGCCTAACTCGACTGTGCTTCACTAGCTTGGTCAGCTTGTCCCTTCTCTTGTCAGGAGGTCAAACTGTGAGATTTTCAGAAGAAAACCACTTTAGTTTCTCAGTATGACTTTACTTCAGGGTTAAACAAAAGCTTTCGTTAGTCCCTGTAAGCATTAACTGGCTCCTGCCTGGGGGTTTTTAATTTGGCTTTTCCTTGAAGCAGTACCTGGTTGTGAGTTGCATATTGTCGGGGCACGGCTTTACTATTTAGAATACAAAGCAATTCCAGCTGCATCTGCCACTAAGTTGGGAGAAGTCTGCTCCCTTCAGACTGCCAGCCTTTGACATTATGGGAAGAAAGGGTGTTTGGAAAAAAGTAGTATTTATAATAGTTGTTGCTATAAACCCCTCGTTTTGATCAAATGCCCTTTAGTTCGAGGTAAATCGAGCTGCCTGATGAGCAGCTGAGTTTGGGCGCAGAGGGGCTGGTGCTGAGTTCTGTGGGAGGTGTGTCAAAGGGAAGAGGGAGGCAGAGCTGGGATGAGATGTGTTGCAGTTGGGCTAACCCAGCAAGGAGAGGTTATGCAGCTTTATCCTGCAGGAATAATGATCAAATATGGTTAGTGGCTGGAGAAAAGCCTTGGCCCCGTGAGCTGTGATGAGCTGGGTCAGGGCCCAGGTTAGGATTTGGTCCTGAGGCTGTGAGAGACTATGGGACAGGTTCTGATGGTGACATTGGGCTGTATAAGCAAACTCATTTAAAATCAGAATTACGGATTTCTTTAACATAGACCAAGTTAGAGCTACTTAATGGATTAAACCAGTGTCTACTCCTGTACTTTTTTTTGGTACAAAATGTTCTGTGTGCTAAGCATGCAAAAAGCAGCTTAATGGCAAGGTTTGATTTTTTAAAGAAAAAATTTAATAAGGTGTGATTCATCTTTGCTATTCTCTAGTCTAATTAAAGATTAAAAATCCAGCACAGAATACAAAATTGTAACATCATTCTACAGTTGCATAATTTTGTAGCACTTAAAAAGCATCATTTCTAGTTCCTACACTAGAAGTATTTGGATGAGTATGAGTATCCTGTACTGCTCCATGGTATGGCCTGCAGTGCTCATACTTTGCTCAGGTCAAATTCCCTGCTGCCCTAGATGCTGAAGTCAAGGGAACTTGATGGAAAAGGTTTTTAGTAACTTGGGAAGTTGGGAATCAGGTCTGAAAAGCACAGCCCTGTATCATGTATGTTCCTGTCTGCTCAGAAAAAGTGGATGTTTTGCTTTTCTAGAAACCTGGTGTATTCTTGCTGATGTGAGGTGATAAATACTGCCTTGCTACCAAGTGATTTCACTGTGAAACAGAAGGCTGATCTATCAAGACCTTTAACAGTAATATCTGCAGATTTAGCAAAGCTCACTATTGATGTGTGTTGGGGAGGGGAGAAATACTGAGGAGAGTGAAGCTGAAGTGTCCTACGGAAATTATTAGTCTTGACAGCCTTTATCTTTCTCTGAAAGACTGGTCTGAGAAACTTGGCAGTGTTCTCTATGTAGTGTTTTTTTCCAGCATGGTCTTTCAGGAGATCCTTCCTTGCTATTACTAAAATAAAAAATTCGGCAGAGAACGACATCAGTCCTTGTAGATGAAAAGATTTTTTTAAATACCCGAATGTGCAAAAGAGCTGGAATTTTTTTTGTTTTTGTTTTTGTTGGTTTGTTTTTTTTTAAATCTGGTTACAGATAGCAGTGTTTATCATTCAGCCAACCAGAGAGCCTTTCTGCAGACATCCTAACAAAAAAGCCCTAATAATATTTTTAAAGCAGATTAGAAATAATCTTCCTGCATGACCTTGCCTGGATGACCTCCTGGTTTGCTGCTTTCTAGCTGGGCTGTGCATCACCAAAGCAGCGTTTTGCTGCCGAAAACAGAGTATGTGAGGTGGCATTGGACCTTTATCTCCACTTGCTCCCCACAGAGCCACGGCAGGCAGAGCAGTCCCTGCACGGAGCTGCCTGCCTGCTGTGCCACTCTGGGAGATAATGACATGCTCAGTGACACTGCAGCAGACAGCAGCGAAAGAGAAAAAGACAATACAGAGGATCTTAAAAAGTTCTTTTGGTTTAATTTAATATCATCTCAATGTATAATTATTTAGTATGATTCCCTTGTTTACCAAGTAATTATAGCTTTAAAATCTGTTTGGGTTAGCATTTAGCTTCTCTCCATCCAAGGGGATCATAATATTGATGGAATATGTATTAGCCTGTTCTTGTGAGCAAAAGTAATTAAAAATATATCTTTATTATTCTCGGTATGATAGCAACCTACAATAAATTTTGAAATGAGCTGTTCAAACAAAATGCCCAAGTAATGTGCTTCTCTTCCTTTGCATATAGAAAATGAAGTCAAACCTCCTTAGTTTTACAAGATTTTAATTAAATTAAGGGCTTCTAAAATGACATAAATTACAGAAGTGAAGCATGAGTGGTTTAGTACTGAGGAAAAAAATTCTTGACACTAAAATTTCAACAGTGTAACACAAACATTAAAGTGGCCTTCAACAATGACTTGAGGATTAGAACTGTGGCTCTCAAGAATTAAAGGATTTTAAAGGAATAATCTTTCTGTTTTGATTATTACAAGTTAGTACTGATATATTTGACCTAGGGAAAAGCTTTTTCCTTTAGCTATGTGCCATCTAATAGCTTTTATTGTTGTTCTCATTATAAAGAGAAGATCTGTAAATGAGTGCTTGAATGTTTGCTGTTTTTCTCATTTGGCTGTGGTAACATTGGGAAATAAATACAGAAAAGTAATTATTATTCCAACTTATTAATACAAGCTTGTTTTTAATGTACACCTTCCTAGATTGAAGTAGATGAAGATTTATATTCTAAAATGCTGATTGCTGTAAATCATCTTTTGAGGCTTCAAATGTGATATATGATACATAGACAAACCACAAGACATTTAATAGTGTTCTAACTTACTCTGAAAGTAGCTGAAGTGATAATGTAGATTCACAGATAATTCTTATCTTTCTAAGCTCCTATAATATATGGAGCCCTGATATTCTTCAACTGACAGTTATTGTTTTACAATAACATTTATATTAGGCTTTTTGAAGGGAAGTATTTTATTACCCCATATCTGTATATTCAGACATACAGGCATGCTGTAGGAGAAAATTCTAAATGTAAATTTTAATGATTTTTTTTAATAGCCTAGAAAATTCATGAAGTCATTTTCTGGACTTTAAAACTGAATGAGAATTTGAGACTTGAGTTACAATTCTGAAGAGTCTGAGCAAAGAAAGTGTGCAATGTTCAAGAAATCATAACAAATTGCCGAATATTTTTACTTCTATGATATTCTCTAAGTTTGGTCTTGTTTGTTTACCTTAAAAAAACCAAATTGCAATATTTTTTGCTACCTTTAGGATAGTGTTTTCTCTGAAATATACATAGACATAGAAATATTTAAAAGGACAATGTTTTTGCTGTATGAAGGACATACTGAATTATGTGTATTCCAGAAGCACTTTGTTCAATCTTAATGTTATGGCAAAACTGGAATATTGACAAATCATTTCAGTATCTTATATTTCTACTGATACAGTAATTGGTAAAATGCTGGAAAAAACCTAGGAAGTGACATTGTACACAGCTCTGCCTTTTTTTTTTCTCCCAAGTATATGCTTAAAATGTGATTGTTGATGCCTCCCTTCTGTACTTGTCTTTCCAAAAATCCCTGAAATGGAATATCAGGTATTTTCTATGTTCTGCCTTTTATGAAAGGGTTTTGGAGTGTAACCTGAGTTAGGCCAATTTCAGCATAAACCTGATTCAGTGTCACCTTTACTAGCTATTTAAACTGTAGATCAAGATAAAACCAGCTTAATCATAAGGTTAGTTTTGACTGACCATTACCAAAAATGAATTGAAATTGTTTGGTCAATCAGAGATGGTAGGTTTTGAGTTTCCTGTAGCTTCGTGTCATCCTCCTGCAGTTACAGATATTCAAGCAGATCTCTGGTGTGAGCACAAGATATTCAGGTCAGCAGGTTTGTATTCCGTATTTCTACATGGACATTTTGGACATTTTGGTTCAGGACACAACATCGTGCTCAGGGCCTGGTGCAGAAATGGGTTCAGTGCTGCCCTCAGACACTGGCACGTGCTGGCCATGATCGCCCAGCGTTCAATCCATCCCCGTGCCAGTCGGATCTCTGCCCCAGGGTCTGCAGGGCTGCGGAGATGAGGCTCTCTGAAGGCACCTTGAACACATTCATCACCTTGAACAGATGAGCATCTTCACAGAGCCCCTGAGGGTCCTCTAGGGGGTTGGATTAAGGGCATGGCCAAGTGCAGCCAGGGTTGCTGTTCGCTGTCTTAGCAGCCAGTCCATGCTCTTGCAAACAGTGACCAAGTGCTAGAGATTCTGAGCGGGTGCATAACTGAGCCTTTGTGTTGCCTTTTTTTTTTATTTTGGAAAGAGGTTTTCTTTACTTTGTTTTTTCCCCATGAAGAGCGCTGTTGCTGATGGAAAAAAACCCAAAAAACTTGCACCTGAATGTCCTAAGAATTAGTAAAGCAGTGATTGCTTCTAGCGAGGCAGCAGTTAAAAATATCCTTAGCTTTTTTGTTGTTTCTTTATTTTTTTAATTTTCTTTTCTCCCTTGCTGGGAGGTAGCACAGACATGGGCATTTAATTGTTCTATTTACTGGTTATGCAGGACCCAGAGAAGAGGAGTTAACTCTGCTTATTCTGTGCTTCCCCTGCCTCTGTCCTCCATAATGATATTCAGGCTGTGGAGGGGTTGAAATATCAACCTCATATCTGAAGACAAATTTACATTTCACTCCAAACACCTTAATTTAATGAAGGTATTATGCTGTTGGTGGGTACTTAATTATGCTGGAGGCAGAGCTGAAATTTAATACTGTTCCACATGCAGGGAAGATTTACTAGTAGCTTATTTTCAAAAGTCCTCTAAAAGACTAATGCTTGTGCAGTCTACTCTTGTTTTTTAAAGCAGATTAGAGTAACCCAAACTTTCATAAATAAAATTGCATTTTAATTGCTCCATGAAGATAATGTATGTCTTTTTAGATTATGGGTTTTTGAGGAGATATCTGGATTACCTGGCTCTGCAGCAATGATCAATGCAACGTTTACTGCCCTTAGCATCTAAACCTTGATGATTTACACATAAACAAATGTAATAATTCAGGACAAGTAATGCTGTACGTGCTCATCTTATATATAAATCAAGGTGACAATTTGAAAATTATTGCAGAGCACACCAGTAGGTTTCTCTGTAACAGTTGCTCTCTCACACAGCAGAAATCTGCCTTTTCAATCTCAGTTTACCATGTTCTTTCTAATAAGAGGACACTACTCTGAGACATTATTTCTCGGCTTTGAGTCATGGCACCTTCTTTCTCGAGTCTGTGGGGTGGAAGGTGTGGTGGCTGTCGTTGTTAGGGCACTTGGAGGGGGGTGTCACTGTGATGGGACATTTCTGAGAGACTGAGACTCCAGGAAAAGTCAAACAAGCATTGGTTTATGTACAGCTACTAGGCAATCTTCTCTACAGTGAAAAACAATCAGTAATTAGGCATATTAGTCAAGCAAGCCCGAGCTGTGTTACGCCAGGCCGGCTGCGATGGTTGCTCAGTTTGAAATGCTCATGCTCGAGGGCTCTGCCTCGGAGGGAGCAGGGCTGAAGCGGGTGTCACTGCTCTACTGCTGCTCCGCAAACACAATTTGTGCAGGTCCAGCCCAGCTTATCTCTCTTTATGGGTCAGAGTCAGTGTGCTGTGGCACAGCTGTTCTGGCTGGAGGTCAGTCCCACCCAGCTGCAGCCTGAGGGTCACTCAGGTGAGGCCTTTAGGTAGTTGCAGGCTGGATATTGTTGATTTGTATTTCCTGTGTTTATACACCTACACCGAGGTGGGTTTACTTTTGGCACTACAGGAAGCTGTCTGGAGGTATGTCTGGGTCCAGGGCAAACAGAATGTCTTAGAAGATGCTACAATACACAGATCAAATTTACACAGGACAGTAATGTGAAAGGATAAGGTGGAATGCTAATGGGAGATGTCACAGTAGGATTTATTGATGACATAGAGGAAGTGTAACTGAGAACTCAGTGAAGCAAAAATTGATATAATTAATATCAGCTAGTAATGTGATCTTAATTACAACCAACAATTTCAGTTGCATCAAGATACTATACTGGGGTTTTGAGTTTTGTACTGCTGTTGCTCTGTTGCCCAGGTAGTGAGATGTCTTGCCTGTTTGCTTTGCTTTGTTCAACTAAACTTGACAGATCTGTTTCTTCAGTTCAGACTTCTTCTAATGAAGCCTTTAAAACAAAATCTGCTACCATTTTGGGGGGTACATTTTTTATTCAAAGCTATCATCTAATTTAAACATGTGACAGTTTCACACCTGATAACTTTCCTAGCACTAATTCCTTTTCACTGAGAACCTAAATATGACAGTTCCTGAGTCCTGAGATGTCCCCTTTCTTGTCACTGGGCAAGAGAATTAGACTGAGTGACTTCAGCTGGGGAAACATCTGCTGTAGTTCTGAGCTGATTGCTGGCTTTTGGCTACCTCAGCATAAATCATTCTGTAGTTAAAAGAATCCATGTTGGAATTTTAGTAAAAAAGCCCTTACAGGAGCACCAAGTCCTAGAGCAGAGATCTTTTTAAAAGATGAGAAAACTTTCTAGCAATTTCAGATGTGTTTCACCATTACTGGAACTGTTTATATTTGGGGGATTTCTTGGTAGAAGGAATTTTTCAGTACAGCAGAATGTGGAGTCAGTGTTTCTGAGATCACAGTGAGTTTGTTACAGCAAAGGAGGTGCTATTTCATTTGGGCCGCTTGCCCCTTGCTTAAAAACATATTTACTTTCTGCCTTCAACTAGTTGGGGAAGGAAATAAGTTTAACAGATGTGTGGCTGTTGCTCCAAAGCAGAAGGCACGTGCTGTGTGTTTCAGCCACAAGAAGCTCTGCAGCAAAGTGGGGCAGTCCCAGGCGGAGGCCGATGGTGTCATCGTTGTGCCGGAACTGGAGCCAAGGTGATGAACAGCTGGGGACAGGGGACAGTGAACAGAGCAGGGTGAAACATGCCCTGTCAGTGCACTGCCAGTGGAGTCTGGGCGTGCTCCATATCAGAAAGCGCTGTGAAATAGCAGGGGTGTGGCTGCTCTGTGCAGAAAGAGTAGAAGGTTGCCTAATGGCATGTCGTGCTTTTAAGACTGATTTAATGCTTTTGCCATAATAACCAAAAGACTTAAGCAAACAGCTTTGACGTTTAATTCCTTCTTTGCTTTGAGACAACTGGTTGTTGTTTCTGGGCTTCCAGCACATTTTACTTTGAAACAAAAGAAATTAAAATCCTAAAGAGACTTAGTCTGGTATACTTTCCTTTCCTATGAAGCATATCCCTTATGTAAACAGCTTAGGTGAGTAGCATGTTATATTGGAGTTGGGACTTCAGAAATTACACTGGAGAAGTGGCAAGTCTCAAAAACAATATTATGTACATGATCAGCCTCGTAAACAGTGAGCTCAGGATTCTGGCTCTGTTTGCAGTTAAGCATCTCTGTGAAATCAGGCTGCAGAGCCAATGTAGCAGTAGTGGAGAAGGAAAGATCCCAGCACGTAGAGGAAATGCTGCAGAGAGCATGAAACTGGTGAGCTCAGAAGAAAGGGAAAGGTGGTGAATAAGCTAAAGAGACAGAGTAGCCAGCTGCTTATTTTGCAAGCTAAGAGATGTGCCATTTGCCAACCATGAATATTAGCTACAAATCTGGGGAAATATGGAAATTGAAGGATTTTAACAGGTCACAAAAAGTGAGATGAAAGTGCTGAGGTAATCCCTATTTAAAACTGCATTTTGGTATATTTTTTGTAAATATTAGTGTTATCGTACAGATTGCTGGAGCATGTGGCATGTTTGTTTGCTTGCCACTTGTCTAAAGCAGCATTCTCTTCAAAACATTAACAGCATATTTCTCTCGAGTTTTTAACTGTCATAAAAATGTTTTTGAGCAGTTTAAAACAGGGAATGAAACAACTGCAAGATGTAATCTCTGTCCTGTTTCGGGGAAGCAGAAAGGAAAATAACTTCAGCCACATTTCCCTGCAGATGTTCCACTTGACTATTGAATGATATGGTGCACAAGGGATGCTTATGCAAGTGATATTTGACAGTGCCACCTATTGCTAGAAAAGCAGAACTCAGACGAGTATTTTTGTTATGAGCATGCCTAAACTGAGCAGAAAAACGAACTCATCTTTTAATTATTTCATGGTAATTTAGCTATGTAGATATAAACTCACCTTTCTCTTTATGGCTACAAAATGGACTGCACTTTTAAAAAATGGATTTATCATACAGTTGTATCAGATGGTGAAATAAGTTTCTATTCCAGAAAACTTGCAACTATTGGCACGTGGTTGAATGCCAGTGACTGTATTTTGGCTAAATCTATTAGGCCTGATTGTTCCTCCCCCTTTAATTGATGATAGAAGATTGATCTTAAAAATCCTCATACTGCTTTAGATTTAGCAAAACATAGGAAGTTAGTTTTTTCCCGTGCGTGGAGTTTATGTTAATGTGAAGAGAACAAAATGTTTTTTAACATGCTTCCAAAATGTCTGTGAAAAGTAACTGGCTAATGATGAAAATTCTTTGAAGACAAAGGCTTAATGATCTGAATGCATCTTAATGCTTAGTGTCCTTTATCAGGTCTTTGAGTTAGCAAGCATGAAAGCTGATTTCTCTACCTGCCCTTTCAAGGATGGTATTTGTTTTATTATGGAAGTCTAACTAATGCTAATGGTAGGAATAATGAAAGATTTATAGGGGCAGCCTGAGATCAATTTTAAGTTTTAATTGTGGTTTTTATTACTGATCCTTCTTACTGCCTCAGTCCTGTTGCTCATCTCTATTAGAGAAACACCCAACCCTAAACCTCCCCCCTTATTTTTGGCTTGTAATCTTTAATGGAAAGAAAAAAAAAATTGTCTGTGTTATTTTCTCTTGAAGGATATAAATGACAAGGTAAGAGCATGAAAAGATGGAGGAGCTGGGGAGTAATTTGCTCTTTCTCAGGTCTGGGCAGGAATCTCTCAGGAGTTTATTGCTGCTTCACATAACTAATATTCTTTGGCTGAAGCTGTCCTCCTTCCTCAAAGATAGACCAGTCTTCTGTTACCCCTGCTGAGCTTCTGAAGAACTGGATTGCTGCAAAGCTTAAAGGAATCAAAGGAAGCAGCTATATAGGCATCTGTAGATTTAGAGAAGGCTCAGAAGGAAAAATAAAGTGTCACCTACCCACCTCCTGACCATAGAAATGGTGTGGAGAAATCTGGCTTCATCATCCTAGTTAAGTTCAGGGCTGAAATCTAATTTGACCAAAGTGAAAATGGCTTGCTTATTTCATGGATGGATTTTTGTATGTTCTCTCTTCTTGAATCTCCTTGCTGAATCTCCTCTGCAGTTCCTATACATTTAATCTTCTATTTTATCTTTGTAGCTACCTGCTCTCTTGGTGTTCCTTAGCATCAGTCCACTTGTTCGGTCATTCCCTTGTTCATTTATCTGCCTGGGACACATCCACAGAATTGGAGCATCTGAGCCAGGCCAACAAACCTTCAATTCTTGCTGCGAAGTTTAAACCCCCTTTATAACTTTCCCTTATGTAGATTCTGTAGATTTAAGAAGGAAAACAACTTTCAGCAATTAAATTAGGTGTCTTTGGAGCAGTCTGTATGCCCTCTTGTAATGAAGTTTCCTTTAAGGAAGGGACACAGAATGTGCGAGCGGAGGCAGCTGGACGGGTGTCCGGGTGAGCGCAGGGCCAGCAGAGGGCACTTCAACCTGGGAATGGGAACGTGCTCCAAGCTGGCGTCCGAATGTCGCAGAATTCGCTGTCTTTGATTAGAAATGGGATTTTTTTTTTTCTTTTAAATGTTAATGAGAACCATTTAGGCAAGGAGTATTTCTGTCGTGATAGGTGCTTTGTTGGCAATGTCTTCTACAAACTCTCTGTGGCCAAACACTGTTGTACAGTGGAAGAATTCGGGAACTGGAAGGAAAAAAAACCCACTCGCCATGTAGTTTAAGGTGTGACTTTACTGAAGGAAATGACACCTTTGTTGTGACCCTGTATAATCTAAAATTGAGCATAATGGCGGATGTTAAAACAATCCTGGAAAAACCTTTTTCCCAATGTGATGCTTCTAATTTCTTTTTAGTTGTGATTTGATTTATTCTTTTAATTAAAAAGCAACTGAAATTGGAGAACACTACAACCAACTAACCGATTTTTGTGGATGACAGTGTAAGTTACTTAACAACAAATCACAATCTATTTCCCCTTCCAGTCCAGTGCCGATATGGTTATCTTGTAATACAATACTAACAGATGATTGTATCTGCCATTAATGCATTTAACAAATTTTATTACAATAAGAAGCTCCTCATGCTCTTTCATTTGCCCCAGTGTAAATCAGAAGTTACTGCCTTGGATTGAAAAGATTTATTCTTGTGTAAGAGCTTACTGGTGTAAATGAGGATAGTCAAGCCTGACATGTGGTGATGTACCAAATTATATTACAGGATATTTAAATTCTGTCTCCCACTGTGAACAGCAGGATACCGTTTTTATCCTTCCTGTTGAATGCAGAATCACTTTTCCATTTATAAATTGAGCCTGAACAGAGCACTCTTGGTATTGGCTGTTCCTCTGTTACTCCATATGCAGAGTATATTAAGACACCTGTTCATTCTTGTAAGACAAACAACAAACAAACCAAAATACTTTCCTAAAAACAAATTGTTCTGTGATTAGTGGAACTAATGAAGCTTCACTGCTTGCAGGTTTCTGTCCTTTTTCCCCAATCCCCTCAGCAAGCCTCCTACCAGAAGGCTTTACTAGTTTCTCTTTGCTCATATTTCATGTGATCTGCCCTTTGTCCTTTTTGCCCTGCAATAATGCCAGTTCCTGTTTCTCTCTATCCTGTAAACCTTCCTGCAGTACCTTCCTCAGGCTCCTCCTGTCCTGCCACCATCAGCAGTGCTTCCACCTGGCCCTGGGGGCCTGGGGTGCCAGGTGGGAGCTGCTCAGGTAGCCAAGTTATTAGCCCCAGATACCTCAGAGGGGAGGATAATTCAAGTCCCTTGTTTTACTACCTGACAGAGTTTCCTAGTGCTCAGGGGAACTTAATCTCTTCAAAGGTGACTGCCTTCTGTTAAATTTCATAGAAATGGACCAGCAGATATTAAAAGTGTGTCTTTATTCCCTACTCCTTGTTCCAGTGATTGGCCTTTGTGAGACTAATTTCGATTTATTTTTGTTAAACTGTTGCTCTTTTTCTGTCTTGCTCTCTTGTTTTGCAAATCAAGTGCAGTGGTTACCAGTGATGATAACTGGATAGAAAGCAAGCACAGATCAGGAACGGAGAGTTTAGCCCCTTATTATTTTTAAGGGCATGTATGCAACTTAGTATCTTTTAGATCTTGCTCTTGAGGACAGTATGAAGTGATTCCCTTTAAGGGTACCAAAAACAAAAGTGGAAGATGAATGCTGAAAATTTTAGCTGGAAGAAACTTCTGGAGTTTTATCAGTTCCTTGTACTTCCAGAGTCCCTCTGGAATTCTGGTCTGGGTCCCTGCTCGAGCAGGGCGCACCAGAGGAGGTTGCTCAGGATGCATCCAGTTGGGTTTGGAATATCTCCACAGATGGAGACACCGCAGCCCCTCTGAGCGACCGGTGCCAGTGCTGGGACACCTGTGCTGAAAGCAGCGTTCAGGTGCCCACTGCTCCGTGTCCTGTCACTGGGCTCTGTGCACGTGTACCCTCCCTCCAGGTGTGTGTGGTTCTTCTGGCAGATTTTGGTAGCCAGAGCTACATTAGGCACCGTGTAGGAATTTTTTTTTTGGTCATGTTACAAATGGCCAGCCACTCTGTTTATAAAGTTTTGTACTTTGTATATCATCTTTTTTTTTTCCATCAGCAGTGTTTGTTTGGATTTCTGAACACCTAGGTGCAACTCAGGGTATTCTTTTCTAATCCAAGTATTTTTCAAAAGGCCACTTGAATTCCGTACTTTGAAATTTAGGTACTAATTGCATTTTCCAGGGGTTTATTACCTAGAAGTTGAGCTGCCCTTGTATGTATGGGCATTTCAGGTTTTTCATTGTAAAGGGGAAACCAATCAAACTTCTTGCCTATTATTAAGTTAGCAAGCCAAGAGGAATTGGTGTCCTTTTAAGCTCTGCTTTATTCAGTGGCTATGTATAGATTCCCTGTCTTAGCTTTTAATACTTGAAAATCCTATCTGAGTGTATTTATGCTCACTTAGGTGCTATCCAGTATTCAGTATTCAAATACCAGTACTCTTAAGTGAGTCTTTTAAGCTCATTTGGTGCATTGAGTCTTTTCTGTTTTGCAAAAATGAAAACATGCACAGTATTTTTTATCAATATGTGTTTAATGAAAACACCTGCAGGTTTTAAAGTTGTCCTGTTTGCTCAGCGCAGAGTTATAGAGATGGCTGGGAGCAGAAGAATTACACCAAATCTCCTGGTAGATATCAAATTTGCTCTTTGTGTTACTTTCCCAAAGGCTTATTAAAAAACAAAACAAGAAACTTACCAGCCAAAAAAGCCAAAACAAACAAAACAATCCAAAAAAACAAATATCTTAAGAAATATTTTTTTTGTAAATGAAAAAATTTTTAGATTGGAACAGTTACCATACAGACATAGTGAAAATAAATGTTTTGCAAACAAATAAACTGCAGTCAGTAGCTGGATGCTGGTGAAGAAGGTGCAGGTGGCTCTTTAGGGGTTAATGAACAAATATTATTTCTGTAAGTGAGGGACTATCGATAAGCCATAAGCATTTACACATGGCATGTTTTATTGCTGTGCTGTATCAAGGCCCTAAGCTGAGGAGTTGACAGGTATTGTAAGAGATGAGGACAACAATAAACAGAACTTACACAGACAAAGTAAATCTGTCTTTAAACTACAATTTGTAAAAATATGTTGACTTTAGTTTTATAATAACCCTTATCTAAAAGACCACTGGAAAAGTGCTGCTTAATTCTCTGAATATTTGGTACTGTTTATTTTATCCAACACATAGGCCAGATTTTTTTATCATAATTTGGGGGGGGTTTAATTTTTAATTAACTGTGAAGGCTCTTGCCTTTTCTCTTGCATAGCTGAAGAAATGTAATATTAAAATATTTTATGATTTCAAAAGACTATGAATTTATGTACATCATTCTGTAAAAGTAATTAGATAAAAAGACCCAATAAAAAGAAGTAAGAGTTTCTCTAAACTGCTTAATGAGGCCTAATATAAATCTGAATTTCAGATCACATTAGGGTTGTCTAATGGCCTAATTTCAAATGACAGCTCTGGCTTGCCACTCAGTTGGCCTTTTATTTTGTGTCACGAATTAACCAACCGTGTGTTCTTATGTCACTGTTTTATCAGAGCTACACTTAAAGATGGGAAAATTTCATTAGAGTAGTTAGGTTAGAACACGAGTTACAGTAGGGGGAATAAAGGCAGTTTCAGACCATATTTAGATATTTCAAATATGGATAAATATAGAGGAATGAAAAATTCCTTCTAGTTTTCCACACTTCCTAACAATACAGTGCAGTGTAAAGTGCACCAATGTATCAGCAGCAGGGCGCTGTGCTGCTCTTGCAGCTGTTTCTGTTAATGGGTGACTAATCCTGGATGAGGCAGAGAATGCATTCACAGGTGAAACAGTTCTGGAAAACTGTAGTGTTTGTGACACTTTTTAAAACAGAGTGTCTGTAGTTGAAGAAGGGGGGTCTACTAAAATCATGAAAGGGCAAAAAGCAACTGTGAACTTGTCAGGGCTTTTTATTGGTGGGGGTTTTTGTTTGGTGTTTTGTTGTTTTGTTGTGTTTTTTGGGGGTTTTTTTTGGTTGTTTTGTTTTGTTTTTTTTTAAATTTGCTGTTCATTGAAGGGGATTAACATCTCATAATGCCCCTTTTTTAGTGCTGTGACTTGACTCTGTCTGAATCATACCACCTTGTGGGTCTAAATAAATTAGGTATTACACACTGCTTGACATACCAACAATATTCTGGGGTTGGATTAACAGTGCTGCCTTGAGTGGCTACCTAGAAACAGAGACTAGACAGGAGTAAGGGAATAAAGGAAGGTATTTATTTGAGAGGCCTTCAAAGGTGCACCCTGGAGAGCCAAAGTATACATCCAAAATGGACCCCAAGATGGACGGCAGGTCACGAGTTCTGCACACTTTTATAGGTTTGGTTTATTTGCATATCAGCATAAATTCACCAATTAAAACTTCAGCTAATGATGTAATTTCTTCAATTCCTCCACCTTTCTAGAGCCCCCAGGTTACACCTTTTGGGCCTAGGACAGTCTGAGTGTCCTTGAACAGTAAGCTCAGAGAGGCTTTGTTGTGTCTATCTGGCATAAGAGAACAGCAGCCAGCAGGCTACAAGAAACTTCACAGTTAACTAGGCAATATAGGATTTGAAAAATATAAAAGTTAAGACATAAGGCATCAACTGCTTGAGGAAAGGTGAAAATATGACTTCTTGTCTTCATTTGGCAGTGCAGAAGGCATTATCAAAATGAGGTGTTAGTTATCAGCCAAATCATTCTTGTCTGTCTCTGTCTAGAGTTGGATGCCAGAAGGAACTAGAAATACAGGATAGGCTGCACTGGCTCAGGTCGATGGCCGTAAGTGGATGCCTGGGGACAGTACAAGAGGCAATCATGATTAAAATGCCACTTAGGCTCTCCCAGGCTTGCAGCCCTTTTGGTCTGGGGACTTTTGGAGCTGGATGTGGCCTTGGCTGCTTGGGAAGCCTCAGTGGGGCTTTCTGAGGAGCTTTCTTGCCATTGCTTAAATCCTTGTAAACCTGTGGTCTCCCCAGCATTCCCTAGCAAACCTGTATTTGCTGTGTAAGGAACCATCTTTTTTAAGGAGGGGAGAAAGAAGGGGGGAAAAAAAAGAATTTTGAACCAGACTACTACTAGTTCTGTTTATGTCTCCTGGTTCTCGTTCGAAAAGAGTCAGGAAGGTCAGGATAACATGCCTTACAGCTTTCTCTGTGGTGTCCTTTCCACCGAGTGGTGCGATTTGGTTAAAGGGAGGTAAATTCAGTGCATTGCGGTGTGTAGGTGTTTTCATTGCTCTCCCGAGTGGGAGGAGGCGGTGCTGCCCTGGGGCTTTGGGAGGGAATCTTTCCTCCGAAGTGCCCAGGCAGGGGAGGGGAAGGTGGTGGCTGATGTATTGCTGCTTCTCTTCGGATCTAATCAAAGCACACCGGGACTTTGACCATTTAATGTGAAGGGCTGGATCCCGGTGCTGGTGTTGTGCTGGTCTGGACAGTTTATAGAATACGCTCCTGTGCGAGACTGCACAAAGCCAGAGGCATCTTACCCGTGCTTTCAAATGCACGTCTGCAGCAGCTCAGTTTAGCTGCTCTTCATATATAGAAGGGAATGTGTATTTACACATACACAGAATTATGTCTGAATGAGAGAGAGACTCTCCTGATGTAACTTTATTCATCCCTTTTAAAGAGACAATATACTGCTTATCTCAGTAAGCCTGTAAATAATAATGCTTATCCAAAGACAGTGGTTGGAATTGCAATTACTATTGATTTTTCATAAAATACTGTTGGAATAGTTCTTCATTTAGTGGAATGTTAAGCTTTGCTTATATCCAGATGCAATTACGCTTGAACTTCAGTGGTGCCTGGTGATGGTGCTCTGAATGGGTGCAGAGTTTCCTTTATCCCCTCTAAAGAAAGCTTCCCAATGCTTGAAGCTGCTTCAGGTGCTTCTACCTTAGTGTCTGGTGCAATGTAAAGAAGAAAAGACCAGGACTTGACTTGCAGGGTGTTCTATGATTCAAGGCTGCAGATCCATCTCAGGTGTTGTCCAGCTGCTGCTCCCAGCAGCACTAAAGGGCTGATAAGGACAGCTCTTCTCCCTGCCCTGCTGATATTCCCTTCACTTTCTGATAGCCCTGGTTCCTTTCATCCTCAGGTGAGCTGTGTTTGGCCTAATGAGATCCCCCACCTCGTCTGTTCCCTCTCCTCTCCTGATGTTTGCATTTTCACCCTAAGGGAGTGTCTCTTGCTCTTTGGTTCTGGCTACCATGATGTCCATCTTTGAAGCTCTGCAGTAGTTCTGGAAGTTCATGATACATTGGCATTTTCAGTGTATGTTTTATTGTTTTCTCCACATTATCTTATCATTTTTAATTGGAAACTATCAATGTAAAGTAATGGTAAATACAGTTATATTTATTTTCATGCTTACAAGTGGAGCTCCTGACCAATTTCTTCTGGTTATTATCTTCTTGGCTGTTTGTTTCTATCATTTCTTTAACTCCCCTGGATTCAGTGGAGGCACTGTGAGTTGTGGTGTTTATGTGTGCATGGGTACAAAGACTTTGCACCTTTCAGTAATTGCTGAGATTTATGCTGTGGTGTGTACTCTGTGGAGACACTGATTAATGTTTTGGTTAGTTGAGCTACTTTAAAAGAAAATCTAAACCAAAACTCAGTATCGAGAGGGAGTGGTTTTCTCATTGGTTGTACAGCTTGGAGCCTTCCTGAGTCACCAGCTGTGGTGGGCACAGCCCCGAATATTTTGTGCTGCTCTCCTGCCCAACACCGGAGTGCCTTTCATGCATCTCACTCAGACATTTTCCTTCCTCCTTCCAACACCTTTTTTTTTTTTTCCTTTTAAGTAATGAATGAATTCTTCATTGTTAGCCTCTTCTTTACTGTCCAAATTATTGATAGATGTTTCCTGTTTACCTGATGCTTTGTTTTGTTTTGTTAGTAAACAAGAAGTATTATTTGTAGGTGTTAAATACACACTGTACCTGTTCTGGAAAAAAACCCAAAACAACTTTTCAGGGTTTTTTTTGTGGTTGGTTTGTTTGTTTGTTTGTGTTTTTAATACACAATAAAATATTTAGTTTAGTCATTTCTCCTCTAGAGATTTTTGTGTCTTTTTCATTCAGGTTCTTCCTCTTGCAGTTTTAGGAACTCTTGATACCCTTGAACAGGACAGAGTCTTTGAAGTTTGTTATCCAGGGGTTGTAATCGATCCAAAGCCCTGGTTTGTAACTAGATATAGGCCATGGATGAACCACCCGGCAGTGGTGGTAAATGATGCAGTTTTTCACTGAGCACAATTTTGCTTTATTAGTGTCAGCTCTTCTGATTTGTGTGCTGCAAAGGCTTCTTCCTGCAGCTGCTGCTTGTTAAACACCAACTTTTACCGTTACTCTGTTGTAGTATCTTTAATTTCTTTGTGAAATCATGGTCTCCTTCATGTTTGGATGACCATGGTGCTTCCCTTTAGCTTCTGCATTCTTTCCTCCTGGTCTCTGGGATACGTATTTCAGTAGACATGTCAGACTGGTTTTTTTTTCATTTTTACTGCTTTTCTTTTTATTTGGATTAAGGTTGCTGTGTCTCTGAAGATGTTACAAAGTTACTTCACTGCTGTATTGGGGTTTTTATTCTGCTATGATTCAGCTGCAATTTTTGCTCTCTGCCTCTTGAAAGCAGTGATATTAGACTTTTGCCATCATCTTTTTTTTCTGTTACTATCAAAGACTGCATTCCCATTCTTGCTGGCTTTATCCGATAGTTCTCTTGAAAATACAAAGTTTTGTCTTCAACTAGTATTCTAATATTCATTAGAAAAAATGATGCTGTTTTTAAGCTAGACATTTGGAATTTGTCAGTTATGAAGAATAAAACTTACATACTTAAGAAATCTATTTTTTCCTTTTTGTAATTTCATTTCTTTTTTGGATCTACATCTGTAATATATTGAAAAAAACTTATGTTTATAATTTCATGGCTGTTAAAAGCTTTATTATTATTATTTTTCATTACCCAGAATTCAGTTAATTTCCATTTACTAATCTACCACTCTCTCTCATATCTTTTGCTGGCTAATAGGAAGAAAAAATAATTTTTCTTTCCAGTTTGGCCTACCGCTTATAAACCTAATTTCCATTATATGTATTGATATCAGGATGAGGAAAAACATATTTTGAAAGTTTTAGTCCTATTTTTCAAGGGTGCTACGTTGTGATCAGTATCACTTTGAGTAATTGGCATTTATGTTAAATGTCGACCTAATAGAAATTCTAGATATCCCCTAATTTGTTGGAATATTTGGAATTTTATAAATTATTATTTTATATAAGTTTCTGGAGGATGAATACACTATACATAAAATATAAATATAAATATATATTTATATATAAATATAAAATATATAGAATATAGGATATTATATATAGAATATATATAAATATAAAAATATAGAATTTAGAATATAGAATGTATAAAATACAGAATATAAAGTATGCTCTGTGCATACAAAGTGAGTTGACATGAAAGTACTAGATTTGTTTTTTGAATACTGTGTACCAGTTTTTCTTGCAAGTAATCTCTCTGCAAGCATCTCTCTGTCTTTATTGGAACTCTGGCTACATTGCAGAGCAATTATTCAAGTTGCCAAAGAAAAAGAGATGGGGGGGGGGGGGGGAGCAGGGGGAAGAGTCAAGGACTTAATAGCCAAAACACAGATCTTTAATTTGAATTTGTCCTGGCCTTTGGGTGAGGTTGTACGATGATATCTTTTCTTCAGAACCATTAGTGCAGTGCTTTGATCAGGCACAGCCTAAGAACAATTCAGTTTTGGGAAGCCACGCAGGGTGGTGTTTGTAAGGTCAGTGCTGTGGATTTGTTTTGGGTTTTTTTCCTGCTGGGGTGCAGTCCATGAAGCAGGTTGTTCAGAAGGGGGATATAATATAATGCAAATGGTTTGTGTTGTCTTGCCCCATAGCTCTGCCATCAGCTGTCAGCACCTGATCAGGACATTCGTGTGTGTGTGTTCCCACTCCTGCCCCATGTGCAGGCACTGCCTCCTCATGTGGCAACTCATGGAGCCAGGGTGAGGAACTGATGCAGACTAAAACTGTGGCAGGAGAAGACAAAAGAAACAGGAATATTTTGGTGAGGAGCCCAGTCAGGCTCATTGAATAACCCATCAGCTCCTGTGCTGGCTCAGAGGAGGGCAGGTGTTGCACAGCCGGCTGCTGAAGTAAGAAGCGAGTTGCTGGTGGGAGCAGTGCTGCCTCTTCAGCCTGAGCACAAAGCTGACAACTGCCACTGATGTGTTCCTGTGGCTGCAGCCTTGAGGAGAGGGGAGCTGGAATTGCTGCGTCCCACAGGTGCCTGCATGGTGATAGAGTCCTGCGTTAGCCAGGCTGTGGCATGGCCAGGAAATGTGTACTTGTCCGTTATTTACTAGATATATAAAAATGCTTATCACTCTGAGCTTACACTGAAGGCACCCAGACCTGTCCTGTAGCATGCAAAATGCTGTATAATGCCAAGTGTAAGGAAAATTTGGCATGTGGTATTCACAGACACTTCTTCCATCTTCTTGTGCCAAGATCTCAGCCAATTAAAGTGGAGTAGTGTCCTCTGGGGAGCCGTGAGCATGGAGGGGTTGGTGCTGAGCGGCAGCAGGGTGAGTCGGGAAGGCTGCCTGGCCTGGGGCCAGCAGTGTCAAAAACGAGCAGGAAATTGATTTAGTGAAGCTCTGAGTACCTTGTGCTAAATGATCTACTGACTAAAAAAAACCCCCAACAAATTAAAAATAAAAATACTGCTAATAAAATACAACGTAGAGTATGCACCAACCAGGACAAATTGTCTGTGTTATGTGGATTTTGCTGTTCCCTGGCTTTTATATGCTTGCAGCTGTGATATTTCATTTCTATCATTACTGTGTGTGTAATCTATAACCTTCATCTAAGAAACATGACTCATTAATTAATCATTACCAAGGGCAAGACATGCAACAGCATCAAGTGTGCCAAATCCCCTCTCAAAGTTTTTAAGTGTCTGACTGCTCCTAGATACCATCTCGGCAGTCCTGGCAGATTACTCTAAAGGACCAGATCTTGCAGCACGTAGTAAATTCATGGGTTTTTATATCACTTCTTCCAGTGGCACTCCAAGTAATTTGCAACTCTGCCTTCCATTTATTTAACCCTCTTTGTACTGCTGCTCCGTGCCCTGCTGCGGCAGCTCCTAGTGCTGCTGAAATAGCCGGGATGTGAATGGCAGCACGGACCTGCGTGTGGCACTGGTGCAGACAGGCAACCCTGGAATTTTTAATGCTCACGTATGCCTCAGGGGCACTGTTGTGGAGAGGCATTATGGAAATGGGCAAACTGCTGCATTGGTGTGGCTACTGTGACTTCTGAGAAACAGCGCACTCCATTTTTATGCTGCTTGTGTAGTACCTGCCAAAATTATTTTTAAAGTATCCAGTATCATTGTAAGAGGTGTCTGAAAGGAACAACTTCATTCCCTTTGGCTTTGCTTCTTTTCTTGCTTGGTTTGGCTCGTTTGTAAATGCTGGTAGATGTTTACAAACACTTCTCCCCTGCTCTCTGACAGAAAGGCACTTCAAGGCAAAAAAATACTAGAACTTGTCAGATTGTATTTTTAGTCAGTCTTGGTAACAAATACTTTATTGAAAACCCTGTAACGAAACATGAAACCTGTTTTGATTTTTCTTAATCAATTTACTACATGGATTTATGATGGGGTTTTTTTTGTTTGGCTTGTTTCAGTTTTGTTTGGGGTTTTTTTTTTTTATTCTGTTATAGCTAGACAGTTTCATCTTTCTTTGGACCTTGCAAATGTAAGACAGGACAAAGGAAAAATTGAGAATTGGAATTGTAGCTCACTGTCCTTTTTTACGGTGTCATATGCTTTTACATCTCCTATGAGTTTGAAAAGCTCTGTACTTACTTTAGCCTTATTTTTAAAGTAATTTTTGCATGAGCTTGTCTCTTCCCTACACGTTGCTCCATGAGAAGAGGTGACTCCAGCAGCACAGGGAGGGCTGGCAGTGCCCGGGCAGGGGGCCCGGCTGCACCTGTCCCCTCCTGGGGGAGCAGGGGCTGTGCCACAGCAGAGGCCTGAGCACGGGCACCGTGGGCTCCAGTTTGGCTTTCAAAGCCAAATACTTCTCAACTTCAGTCACCAAGTGGCCATGTGTCCTTTTGTTAATCAACAGCTCCCCATGATCAGTTTTAA
This sequence comes from Dryoscopus gambensis, assembly GCA_013389985.1. Lineage (NCBI taxonomy): Eukaryota > Metazoa > Chordata > Aves > Passeriformes > Malaconotidae > Dryoscopus > Dryoscopus gambensis. The sequence goes on along the minus strand of WEIT01004243.1, from coordinate 6,691 downwards.
AAGCCTGGGTAAGGTGGGCTTTCCTGAGGTTTAAAGATGTTTTCTTATGAGGTGAATTTTAGTTCTCACAAATTACTTCTTCTTCTTTTTCTTGGTAGTTTATCAGTTTTTGTATCTCCGTAACCCAACACTGTTCTTATAGATCTTGCTGTTCAAATCCAGCAGCTCCTGAAATAGTGATACACAAACAGGGAAGGTATAAAAGAATTAACAATTACAAGCAAATACTGTAAATGGCAGAGAATTACCAAAGCAGGAGGTAGGTATTAGAAGTGTAATTTGCACTTAGGCATAGGCTGATAGGATTGCACAAAAGAAAGTAAGCATAATAGTGAAAATAAGGAGATTATGAAAGTAAAGAACGCATCCCAAACCCTAATTAGTGAGGTTATCTGTATTTCAGCTTTCACATTTGCTCATTAAAAGCACTGGAGGTTTTTTCCACCTTGATTCATATTCTTAGAAAATCTTATGCCAGGATTCTGGACATAAAGATTTTACACGATACTGATGTACAATGTGTATCAAATTCTTTGTCTTATTCGAATAATTGATGCTTTATGGAACACTGTTGGCCTGAAATACAATTATGCCTATTCATTTCCAGGGAGATAAACCTCAGCAGTTAAGCAGCGCTAGTACATCAAGCTTCTTTTTTAACCAAAAATAAGTACCATTAATTTAAATTCAGTGAAAGTGGTGGATAAAGCAGTGCTAAATGCTCTCAGTGTTAAAAGAAAGTAGCTTAGAAGTTCATGCATAACAGTGAAAAGCATTAGCTTGTCTTTATAGGTTTTTGTATATACTTATGATGAAACATTTGGCTCTAATATTGATGGTTAATGTGTCTGTTCCCCCCTCCAGCCTGGGAGGATTTTGTATTTTTTTGAGTGGGCTGTCATCAACTATTTGAATTTCTTTGGCAGAACAACCAATCACTTTTTTACCATTATTTCTTATTGTTCAGTTTCATAATGCAGTGTGAAACATATTTTTTTTCCAAAGTCATCTTACAAATGGTTTTGGCTCTGCCTGGATCGTTTCACTGACCAGTTAGAAATTGCTAAGGCCGTGGACATATTAAGTAATATTTGTTTTTCCAAAAATACTTCTGTGGATAATAGAAGTTCTGAAGAAAATGTGGGAATCAACAGGTATGAGAAGGTATTGCATACTGAGAAAGAAAAGAATAAATTGACAGAAAAAGCAACAAATGGTCTGTGAAGTGGTGACATCTAAGAGTATTTTAATTTAAACATTTTTGTAATAAAAATGCCCAATGGAAAAAGTGTCTTGATGCAGAAGTTTTGAGGAATGCTGTTTAAGATCCTCGTGTCTTTTTGTTCTTTTGAACTGTGTAGAGAAGATGTGGTCCCTTCTTATTTACTAGTTTTAGCAGTGTAAAAATTAAATTACTAAGCTATCTCTTTGCTTGAGTTTCTGCATTTGAGGCAGGGAGTAGGGAAAATAGAAGGCATAAGGAAGGAGGAATCTAGAAGGTTTATTTCTTACATCCTGGTGTGGTTAGATTGTGGGGTCCTTTTGGTACTTAAAAACTGTGAGAGGTAAGCACCAAAACACTGTTAAAGCCTTTGCTTACTGTTTGTATTTTACAGGGATTTTTTTTCTGAAAGTTATACTTTTTTTCTTTCTGACAGATCCATCGTGCTTTTCACTGCCCACTGCAGTAAGAATTCCCTCTCACCTGATGAGCTGAAGACACGACCCCTAACGACTGCAAGACTGAGCACTGCCGACCTCCCGGTCAGTGAGTACTCACAACTTGAGTTTTGTGTGCTGTTTGCTCAGAGATGTGTTTATATTGTCGACCAAAATGGTTCTATCTGTGCTTGAAAAGTGCCTGGGAAGATCTCTGCAGGAAAGTGTTTTTGCAGAGGAAAGCAATTTGTCTCAGCACTTTCCTTTAAAGAATCTACTTCAGTCTTTTCCAGCCCAACTGAATTACTGCAGAGGGCCTCACTAAAAGCAATGTGCCTTTTTCCTATCCACCTGCACGTTCATTTGCTGGACTTGCCCATTGTGACAAATTCAGGATCAAATGAGGATGTTAGGAATTTGTTTCCCCTGGCATCAAAAGAAATTTTTCCTCACTCAAATGAGGCTTTTATTCAGATTCTGAACACAACAAAAACTATTTAGGCTGTATTACTGGCTGCATACCACGAAGTTCTGTGTCTGTGTATAGACCATATATGCTGTGCAGAGAAAAGACAGAGAAGAAACTTTCCCATTATCTGCTCTTTGGTGGTGTCTCTAACTGCTGGTCGGAGTGCTCACAAGACACCCTACAATTTAATTACTGTTGTACATATACTCTGGGAATGCAATATAAAGTACCACACTTACCCCCGTGTGTCCAGCAGTGGAAATGGGCTGTCCTGCTAGGAGTGGCTGATGAGTGGAGGAAACATAACCTTTGGGTGATAGATTCCCATAAGGAAATAAAACAAAATAAACCAAACCTACTTAAAAAAAAAAAAATCTGTCTTCTCTTTTGGATTTTAATTTTACTGAGTATAATTTTTGTTGATACACCTGAGGATTCATACTCGAGTCATTAAATTCAGTGGCAATATTTCATAGGAAGCTACTTCTGGATTGTGTCTTTCGTAAAATAAATCTCTCATTTGGAGTTAGTTTAATATAGCATTTTAAATTGTTTCATGTATCTTGAAAAGCATGGCAAAATTGTGGGGTTTAGATGAGGCAAGCACCAAATTCCGAGGGAGTTCTTTCATTCACACTGAAAAAAGTCAGCACATTCTTCTGCATTGTTTTCAATGGGTCATTTGGTTGTCATTACATGTTTTCTGCTGGAAGGTTAATTTCTGACCCCAGGACTGTACTTTTTCAGTTTTTAGGCCATTAAGATCTGTGCTTCATACTTATAAAGTAAATTATTCTAAGGACCTGAATCTTTAAATTTTCAGAATTTATGTAGTGTAAGAAAATTCAAATGAGAAAAACAAGATACTTCAGTATAAGTCATGCCGTATACTGAGAAAGAAAATCTGGTGGGATTGTGGAGGTTTTTAAATTTATTTTTGTTGTTTTACAAGTCTAAGTTTCATGACAGCTTTCTGTCAGTTTTGTATAATTAGAAATATGAAATAGGGGATTCCAGAAATCTGTTTTGACTGTTATGAATGTATCTATATAGTCTATGTGTAAGTTATTTGTATATGCTTTGTGTATATATTCATGTATTTAAGGGATCTTCATAGCCCATCTTCAAATAGTTAAGGAACAGATTGACAAGTACTTCCCTCACCAAATTCCAGGAGAAAAAACATTAAGTGATAAAAGATACCGGTCCAGAAGCTCTCACTTTTGCTCTGCATCTCAACAGCAGTTTGTCAGGGAAAGGTTGCAGAAGTGAGTCCTTGGTGAAAATTTGAAAACACCTGATAGCTGAATATCAAAATCCCCTGCTGTAGTCTTGGTTTGTTTGTTTTTGCTGTCTGTTTTTTAAAATAATGCCAAATCATCTCCCAGGGTCAGACAGCAGGTCAGTAGCAAAGCTGAACGTGAAACCAAATTCATAATTCCCTGCAGTAATTGAGGTTGAGAATGTGCCTGCTTAAACTTTCAAAATGGTGGCTAGATCCTGTAGATTACTTATTTTCATTGCTCTGGAAAATACTGAGGCCAGGAAGGATTTTCAGGTCCCGAAGAAAAAAACTTTTCTTATTGCTCCCCATCATATGTCTGGGGCAGTTTTCTCTGGGTTTGATTTGAGACACAGACTGGGACAAGGATCTCAGTGGTGTTTGTGAGGAGCAGAGGTTTCCCTCCCTAGCAATGAAGTGTTAGCTTTAGAGGATCTCCAGCAGTTCCTCCAGCTGAGAGAGGGCTCCTCTCAGAGCCTCAGGACGGGGGGAGAACATGAGCACTACAAGATCACACACAGTGTGGTACATCAGCTGATTTGGGGTTTCAGTTTGGGGCTTTAGTGTTTTGGGAGATGTTCTGTCTTTACCTACCACGTGAGTTTTCTCTAGCTGCAGGTTTGGGGTTGGGAATTTGCCCTGGGTTCTGTCCCAGGTGCCAGTGGCATCACTTGTTTCCTGCCTGCTGTAGGTTCTGTTGTTGACTGCATTTTTGAGCTGGTACTGTCTGTTCTTTGTTGCACTCCTTACACTTGTGTTCCTGTGCATTTCCTGGTGTGATGAGGAAGTGCTGGTAACTTCCCAGTTTGTGGAAACCCTTTTGTGTGGTTTGCCCAGCCCTTCAGCACTGCCTGTTTCTGCCTTTTGTTCTTTATACTCTGTC
>WEIT01004240.1:123540-136212 GCA_013389985.1 Dryoscopus gambensis | reverse complement strand
AGGATCCGTAACATCAGTAGACTGAAACTTCAGAGTTGCTAAGCTGATGTTCTAACCACATAAAAAGATGACCACAGGAACAACTACCCAGGAATTTCCATTTCCAAGAGACACAAATGAGAATTCCTCATCCTTACTTTAGTACTCATCATTTGCATAGGGTCAGGCAATTCTTCAGCAAATTCTTCAGCAAATCCCCCCAGTACAGCATAAACTTCAGCTGCAGTTGCCATTCATAGGCTTGACTTCAATGATGAAACACTAGTAAGCACTGGTACCCAAGCAGCACCTCTACATTTCTACAGGAAAGATCACGTAGTTAAGCATCTGTCATGTTACAGATGTGAGCTCTTACAGCAAAAACTGCTTAAATACAGAAGAACTGGGACCTGAAAGAATGGTCTCTTTAGGAACAAAGATCCTCATTTCAAGAGACTACGCCAGAGGCAAGTGACATGAAAGGCAAAGAATAGTAGTTGATCATTGTCCCCTGCAACACAAACACTAGGCAGCAGCTAAAGAAGCTAGGAGGAGCCACCCTCAAAACATGAGTGACTCTTCAGGCAACAGCTAGCAGATTTGTGGGATTTGTTGCAAAAGGATGCAATGGAGATGAAAAATTTACAAGTGTTCAAGAAGAAATTGTACAAGTTCTCAGAATATAAATCATTCAAGAATTTCTGAATAAACACAACCAACCTCTGACTTAAAGATTCCATAAACTGAAAGTAGCTGGAGAACAGGCACAAAATGAATAGCATCTAAAATTTTTCTTGTTCTCAGTGTTCCCCATGCATCCATTTACATATTTTTTTGAGATGGTCATGTGAAGAATTAGGGAACTTCTGGGTTCCTGGACAAGATTTTCTCCTTGATGGCTACCAGACACAGGATACTAAGCGAGAAAGAATACCAGTTCTGCCAGTGTGATCCAGTGGGCCAATTATTCTAAATACATTTTAAACTATTTATTCAATATAATTTAAAACAGAACATTTCAATGAAAATACAGAAAAAGTATTTTAACTTTTGGACACCTCTCCCAAAACTGCCATCTTGATAAAATATATTACACTCAAATGTTTTAATAAGCTTGACCTTTCAGTCAAAATATTAGTTACAAAATTCTATCTCTACTGGAATAACATTTCTGATCACTCTCCACTAAAACAGCTACAGCAGTTTCATGACTTTCCCTCCTAGACACTTTGTCTGTTGCAAGCACGTACTGAGCAACAGAACAGTTCTACTACGGAACAGTTCCAGCTGCCATTTTGCGCCTGAGAAAAGCTAAACGACTCACTTTGGGTTTATTTGAAGGTTGTTTCCTTCCTGAAAACTGATACCAAAAAAAAAAAAAAAAGATGGACAAACACATCACAGGCATCAGCCTGTTCACTAATTAGAGAGACCTCTATAGCCTGTTTGGTCCCTTTCCACTGCACACCTCCCAGTGTTTCTGTCATCCAAATTCAAGATCTCCTAGACACTGCATTCAAAGTCTAAGAAAGACTCCTTGAGCGCACAAGTGTCTCAGCTGCCACCACTCCACTACAAAATTTAGAGGAGTAGAACAGAGCTAACAAACCTAAACCATCAACACCTCAGTTGGAGAAAAACATGGTACTTTTGCATTTTCTCTTTTTATTAGCAGAAATCAGAACTGATTCCACAGTATGAAAAAAAATTTATAAATAACAAAAAATTTTATTCACGTCCTACTGAAAATACCTAGTATTCGAATGTGAGAAAACACAGCACTTACCTACATTTGAAAGAGCCAGTAAATATGATTTAATGTGTTACAAACAAATAAGCCTTTCATGCATAGCAAGCTACCCGAAACAATTGTTTGGAGAATACGATTGTAAAATATATGCAGGTCGATATCACAGAATTTACACAGCATGGTTTCTGGAAAGGACACTATGTTTTTTTAGGCTAGTAGAGTTTTATAATAACAACAATGAACTGTTATTATAAAGAGAAATTGCTGAAAAAAAGACTTTCAAAAGGCCTCCCTCAAAGTCTCAACAGGCCATTAAGTAAAATTAATATTGGTGTAAGGGGAAAACATTTGCATTTGGATGCCAGCAATAAAGCAACAAAAGAAAAAGCAGTAAGTGGTCTGTTAATTTGCAGAAAAGGGTTAACAGCAGAAGGCCACAGTTCTCCACTAGAATGGCAACATATATTCCCTAATGGTCCAGAAAGCAAAAAGTGGCAAAAGTCATTCACATAAAAGCTACTAAGGTTAAGATAAGAGAAGGAACCTTGAGAATTTCATGTAGTCTAACCAAGCTAGATAAAATGGGAAATACATGACAGACAAAATAATCAACAAGGTATTGTGCGTCCAGGTGAATATTTTACTCACTAACTCCCTGGATCTTAACAACAAATTCAGAAAGAAACATGTTGACTCTTGATAGTCCATAGAAGAATAATACTCAGTAAAAAAGAAAAAAATTAGGATGCATATTAAATATTTTGGAGAATATTACAATTGGTGCATTACAAACTGAATATAGCATTTTAAATAGGCACTTTGTAAATATATAGCACTCCTGGACAGGCATACTGTAAAAATGGTTTGAAATGTAGTTAACTAAAAGTTCTAAAAGGTGAAATTTGGTAATAGGCATCTTAAAGGGGAAGCCAAAAATCATCAGAAAGTTTGGGTATGTTGATTGTAACTGAGAGATGCAGAATAATATAGAGGAAAAGGGATAGGAAAAAAAAACACCCAGAACTTTAACTGGATTTTTATAACAAAAAGAATATATTCTACTGAAGTGGGGTTAAAGCATCACAAAGAACGTAAAGAACTGTGAACTACTCGAAGCTTTATACGTGAAACTTTTCAGTGGCACAATACACCTTTCCAAAAAGTGATTCTGAAAAGAAAGAAAGATACACATGCCTTATAATGAAATCCTACTGCTTTTCTGGAGATGGCAACTGATAGGCAGAGAGAATACAACAGAAGTTAAACTCTCAGCTCTACAGTCTGTAGAATTCTTGAATGCAAATGTTTTTCTCTCTGGCAGCTGCCACCAAACATACACAGCTCTGCAACCATCACAGCAGATGCTGCCTTTACACCAGCTAGCAGGTAGGTTATATGGGGAGTAGTGTAATAGTCAGGCTGCAGGATCTGACATGTTGTCATAAGGGAGGTCCACAGGAGATAACAGGACAGTATCAGGACTGTTACTGCAGTGATGGGATACAGCAGCAGGCAGAGGACACAAATCCACAGCAAACTAGGTTTTGTTAGCTCCACTGCTCACAGAACAATTTGTTTCCCTTGTGTTTTACAGATTTGAATACTAATATTTCTGTACATTGCAGCTTTGATCACTGTGTTAAATGTAGCTCTACTGAATAAAAGGATTAGTTTGTCCAGATTGGCATACTTATGACTGTGATACGAAGGGAACTCAAGGGAAAAACCTTTGAAGATCAAGCACATGCTCCATTTTATAGGCTGAATTGGCAGCAGTAGCTGAAGGTGGCTTATATCATGCATATAGTTTACACCATGATACATAACATAATACTTCTGCAGTTTAGTATAACGATTGTAAACACTTTTAGATTACTTCAATTTGTCTTGCTGTTAAAAGGGGCAACACCACTCTCTCCTTACTGAAAAGGCTAAAAAGTCAGGCAGCAGTAGCACTCATGTTGGTTCACAAGCAGCTGGATTTAAGAAGTGGATGGCACAACCACAAAAACAAGGAAGGGACAGGGGAACAAGATCAGCCCTTTTGGTTATAGCACATACTCCACACTGGTTTCAGCAGACCATCGAACCACAACCATGAGGTTTCAGGGCACAGTTAGGCAATCTAATGGCCAGCCAGTGCCCAAAGGATTCACTGCCAGCTGTGCATCCCCCATGCCAGCTCTAACGCATATTCCATGTTACACTGAGCCAACTCAATTTGATTTTTAGTTCCCTTCTCACTTCAATTCCGAGAACTAAAATGATAGAAAGCCAACAGCACAAAATTAATTTGAATAGTCTGGACAAAAAGTTAGATTAAACCAACAGCTTATGCAGGAAAATATATGGGTAGGAGAAGCTGGAGCCATTCCTTTCAGTAGCAACTAAGCAGCTCAAATATAATATGAAATGACAACCCCATAAAGGACAAGTGACTATAACATCTCAACCTTAGTGAGGTTTGAAGTTATTTGATGAAGGAAGGGTAAATGTTTCATGATAAGGTTCTCCTTTTTAATCTCTGCTAGGTCGTGCCTAACCTACGCAATCAATGTTGTTCCCACCACGCTGCAGTGTAAACTAACAATAGGAATGAGAAGGACCAAAACGTTAACATTTCTTTTGTGCCACTAAACAAGCTTTTGTTTTTCCAGTCATTCCCAGCACCCTTTTGAAAGGTTCCCACAGCCCGTGTAAACAACCACAAGCTGAGCAGGATGACTGTATGTACCTCCTACATAGGCAGGCAGCAACCACAGCATGCAGCTCCCCTCACTAGACAGCCACACATCCACCCCATGACAGGGGACACCACCCACCTCTACCCTTCAACCAAAACACCTGCCTGTGCTCCTGAGTCACACTGAGTGCTATCTAGTGCTCCCACCAGGCCAAATGGTGGAGCTGAAGTTTGACCCTCAGTTATTTCACTATCAGCCCACCTATTTTCTGTATTTTTCTGTATCAGGAATTATTTGATTTCAAAATAGTCAAGCATAACAGTGTTCAAAGCACAAATAACAACAGATTCACCATGGCAATAACCTATAAAGCTGGGAGTACAATACAAAACCTGAAATCATAGAATCAAAGATTTGTTTGGGTTGGAAGGGACCTTAGAAGTCATATAAGTCCAACCCTTTTGCCATGGGCAGGGACACCTTCCCCTATACCAGGTTGTTCAAAGCCCCATCCAGCCTGACCTTGAAGATAAGATGAAAACACAGGACGTCCTGGAAACAAATTAAATGTAACTGTGCATGTCAAAGTTGTTTTGCTACAGCAAGCCACGTCTAAGAATTGCCCTAGTTGTAGTGCACTCAGGTATGTAAAACTTTTAAATTTAAACTAAACATCTGGACAACCTAAGGAAGCAGCCATTATGGAGATAATCTGAGTTATTAACAGAAACACTCCTGTATTATAATATTGCAATATGTAAAGTTCAGCCACCCGTGTATTAGAGCCCACCTAAGATACTATTAGTAGTAATTATATAATTAATTCAATTAATTAAGTAATTGATTTAATTTATTAATTTAATTAATTAATTTAAGTAATATTATTAGCAAGATATTTTTATTTCACACATATAATGACTCTCCTGAAGACACAATGTCAAAACATAGAATTACTACCATGTTACTAAGGGGCTACCAAAGCCTGCATGCTACTCTTGAATTGTTTCACAAACATCAAGTGGCGGTTCAGGGCCATGTATCACACAGTTGCTTGTGTGGAGCAAGTGCAGGGCAACACCAAGCCCAGCAAGCTGGAAGTTAAGCAGTGCCCAAGTCTAGCTCTTACTCAGACCACAGTCAGCAAGGCCAGAAGCCACCTGCTACCACAGATAACACAACTAACACACTGTGAAAATGGAGGGCTATAACTGCCCCTTTCCACCAGAGGCTTGTCATAAGGGTCGTGTCTGCCCCATCTTGGCTACACAGACAAGTTTAAATACGGGCCAGGTGGAGGAAGCATAGCAGACTGAATCATTGTCTCCCTGCCCCTCAACTCTTGCAGCAAATAGCAAGTTAAGAGAATAGCAATTCCCAAACACGGTGCCCAAACAAATTGATTATTTCAAATTCATTCCTGCTGAAAGAAAGAACAGGGCCTGCTATTCAGGCATGTGGAGAAACAAACAGTGTCAGAAGTTTCCTGGTTAAAAAAAAAAAAAGATAAAACCACTGAACACCCCAGCAACTTTGCCTTAGCATGATTTAAAGGATGCTGAAGATGCCCTCAAGATCTATGAAAACTGTCACTATTGTACTCTGTAGTAAAGAAAAAAAGAGTTACCTGTCATTGCAGTGATCCACCCACTCAGAGAAATGCCACAGTTCTGCAAACATACTCATCAGCTCTGGCAACAGCAGATGAAACTGCCACAGCAGAACTCAGAAACAAATGTTAAAAATAACTAGACAAGGGTATCTCCAGGATCACAGTTTCACGGTCCTTTTCTGTTGTGCTAGATCATCTCTTGCTTTGAGTATCATTGCATGAATTAAAACAAAATGACAGGATACAAACAGCAAGAGAAGCAGACACTCCTGGCAAACTGCAGGTTTACTGGCCCAAGCTCAGGGCCAGAGTAAGACAGCTTAGCAAACACAGACAATGGTGAAGCAAAGGTGAAGACACCCTGTTTTCAACAGAGATTCATCATCACTATGCCAAGCTGTGTGGGGTCACACTTGACATAAAAGATGAGTAACATTTCCTCAGAGAAGTCTGAATCCATAGCTGTAGTTTTGGCTATAGTTATCTAATGGTTATGGCCTTGAACACCAAAGAAAATACTCTTTAGTATATTCTAAAGCCTTATTAGGCAATGAAGAAGTCAACAAAAGCAATGTACCCACTATTGTCAGGTCTAGCAAAGAAATGCTAGATTTTGCAGCTACTGCAATTGCTAGTGAGCAACTTCTCAAGCATGAAGTATGCTACAATGCTGAAAAGGCTTGCACTTGCCAGGGAACACACTGAGCAGCTTACCCTCCTAATAAGGGAACTTGGGGAAAAGCTTGAAACCTTTTCTTCCCCATTGGCTTATGATGCTTTGGGCTTGTTAGCCATTTAGTAAGACAAGTAGCTTGTCCTGAAGTAGCCTGTTCAGTTCTGAAAACACTGACTATTTTCATTCCTGCAGATATATATGGACACACATTCTATCCCATAAAGCACATCCCATATTTTACATAAAGACAGTAATAACCTTTTGCAGTACAGCAAACTAACTCCCTATAAGCATAGGCAGATCCTGCATGCTACAGCAGATTTAAACGTAAAGTTTCACCTTTAAGAAAGCATGGTAGACTTTATCCCGAAAAGCACATGCTCCAAAAGTATCCACCAGCATCTGTAAGAACACAGAGCTAATGTGTGCAGCAAGGACACTATGACGGTCAAAGAGGGCAGAGTTTAAGTAGATACTGTCAACAACACACACCCAGGGTTTGCAGTTCCTGTCCTTCTGAAATTCGCAGCAGTTGCCACAACCTACAAGAACAGAAAGCCACAGCTGAGTAGCTCTGACTCTGCATGACTGAATTAAGGAGTACTTCTATCAGAAGGACCCACCAAAACTTCAGGTGCAATCGAGTCTCCACCACCACCCTTGAGTTCTTTGATAAACCCACCAAGGAAACACACAGGGGAAGTCTCTGTAACCTGTATCATATAAAAGGTCACCTCCCACATTCCAAGCCATCCTGAGCAACATTTCTAAAGAACAAAGTGCTGAAGAGGGAGAACAACAAGCTCTGACATTGGACCAAAAAGTTGAGGAACAGGAAAAGGGTACATAGGAACAACTACAATGATTATCCCAGAATCAGTTCAGATTTTTTATTTTCAAAGAGAGATTGATCTGTGAAGAGGGAGAACTGGAAGGGAAAAGATTTATTATTATAACCCAGGATACTGGTGTGGCAAGACTCATTGATTGAGGTTTATGAAGAGTTTAAGAGGAAATTACTGCAACTCTATTGCAATCCTCCTCTAACCTCCCACTCGCCACAGCTCCAGCTCCACAAGGCCAGGTCTCACCACAGCAGGTGCACACCTCTCAGCTCCACCCTAGGGCAGCCCTCCTGCCTTGGAAAAGAGGCAGATCTTGTGCTTAGAAAGTGTTCAGCAGTATGCCCTGCCCTCTCAGTGCACTTCATCTCAGCCCGCCCATGCTGAAGAGTTCATAGACTTCCCAGCGCTGCTTCTCCAGAGAAGTATCAGGCACGTCATGCCATCCACACCACTGAAAGGTTTTCAAGCAAAAAAGCACTTCAAAACACTTACATTTTGGACAACTTCGAATAGTCAGCCTTTGAACAGGAAGTATTACTTAACCTTAACTACCTCAGAGCTGTCCCTCTGCCGTAAGCAGCCACCCAGTCTCAGGTCACAAGACAAACCAGATTCACCTAGGTCAGCTTGGCCAGGCACTACCTGTAACAGGCTTCCCCGATACTGGAGCTGCTAGAAAGCAGTCTTGTGTGACAGACCCATCAGAAACACAGACCATGCAATTTCAAGAAAACCTATTCCTTTCACCTCCCCATCCCAATGACAGCTGCCCACACAACATCTAAGGTACGTCAATATGTTAATCAGTTTCATAACAATGTACTTGGGTTACAAAAATCCAAACAGCACTTAACCTCTTACAACAGTATTAAAGGGCAACTGTTTTTCTTTTTTTAAATATAAGCTGAGGTGAACAGCACGTATCATACTGGTATAACTCTGAATTACAGCCAAAACTGAAAATAGCACATACTTTTTTGTTTGATTGGGGGTTTTTGTTTGTTCTGTATCTTAATTAAAACGTCCCACGCTTCTCTATTTCATGGCCATATTTGTGTTTGGTCGGAAAATCAGACAAATTCTACTAGTTCATAGTGCAACAGCCACCACCGATCGTGTTGAAGGGATTTGGGTTGGGAAAAAAGGGCTGTTTGAAAGCAAATCTTGCTGTTGCAGCTACCTGCAAGCACACACCTGCTGAAACCATCATATCAGAAATGTGTCACCAAAACAGCACACACCAACACTATTCATCCTCCAGCACAAAGCAAAGCCAACTGCCCCAGCTTAAGACTCAGGCAAAGCTTACCTGAACTAATCAAGCTAGTTTTGGACAGTATTTCACACATGTCCTCTTACCAACCAGCTGTGGGTGTTGTATTCTCTCACTGATGGTAACATCTTCAATTGCCCCAGCAAATGGGAAAAGATGTCTGCTGGTAGGTTAAGACATGACATGACAGAAAAAAATGCATTGTTTCAGCCTTGTAAAAACAACTGCAATTGTTTCAGAAAACACTGAGAAAACGAAATATAGAAGAGGTAATGAATTACATAGATCTATTTAGCAAAAACGAGCAGTCTTGAGATGAACACATATTTTTTGCTATAGTGAGCAAGAACAAGACTGACTGCAGTAGTTCCTTTTACTCTGACATTCCTTACTTTTGAAGTACTTGACCTTACAGACATAAATCATGTTCACATTACTAACAAAAAAACCCAGCAAGGATCTACTTGAAAATGCCTGACTGCAGTGTAAGCACTGATACAGGACAAACACTGGAGTAGCCAACCAGAACCACTGATGGAAAGACCTAGGCAGGATACACTAAATTACAACAGTTTAATTGCTCCCATTCCCTCTTCCTGCCCAAGAAATGTCCCCTCACAAGTGAGCCACGATGCCTCTCGCATTCGTTACAGCCAAAAAACATTTTGCCTACGCAAAGTTTTCAAAGAAAAGCAAATGTGTACTTTAATATTTAAGTAAGAGCCTAATCAAGCTGTTATATTTATTGATTGATTGATTTTAGCTGAACAGAGATGGGAGCAAAAAATTGATTACTTTTTTATTTCACCAACAATCTTTATAAAGTGAAAGATGGAGAACCACTTTCATTTTCTATTAAATACAAAACTGTGACAGGTGAGCAGTGGACAGCGTTTTAGTATTCTTCCTCTCTCCTAACATAGGAATAAGAAGATACCCAATACACCTGACAACATGTTTATTCAAAACCAGTTGCTTCAAAAAAACTACTTGTCCACTCCTCCCTCAAAGCCACCAAACACGTTCACCCAAGAGGAAGCCACTAAGGGTTGCCAAATGCACAGAAATGACACAGCCCTAAAGTACACATTGATAGCAACCGGAAGGGTGTTCTGGGACGGGGACCTGTAAGCACCTAGTGCTGCCTACAGTCTTGCACAGACATCCTCTGCTGACCGCTGAGACACACACAAGACTGGGCTAAACTGTCCTTGCTTGATTTAGCCAGAAGAGCCTGTGTAATAACCAGCGGCTGTACCACCACAAAGCAAGACCAAGAAGTTTGTTGACAGTAAGTCAGCTTCCATGCTCTTGTGGTTCTAGGTCTTCATCAGACAAATACCTGATATCTTTGTAGCCTTTGCTGTCACAAGAGACTATCTTAATGTCCATAGCAGTGATCCAGGTAAACAGATTTTGTCTGTCCTACGAATACACAGAGCATTTCAGTACTGAACCATCCATCCGTTTCCACAAATTCACTAAAGCACAATACTTTGTTGTGGAAGAGCATTTTCATGAGCAATTACACACAATATTTATCATGTCTTTCCAGAATTACCTGACATACACAGTCCACATACAACAAGGCTGAAGCAGCTCTGCAGGTAAGGTCTTTATGCTACTTATATTTCAAATGTAATGTATATATAGTCAGTTAACAAGCACATGCTCTTCACAAAAAGATTCAGAAGATTAAACATGTTCACTAAATACAGCCTGAATTTAAAAAACTCTGTTTACTTTAAAGAGACAGAAGAGTCGCATTCCTCTCTGTTTAATAACATTGCCTGGCCTAAATCATCACACACCATTCCTTTCTTTTACTGATTCAGAGACAACAAATTCCATTGAAGTAATTAACAAAACTTTTGCAAAGTACTGCGTGCCTACATAATAAAGGGAAGTAAAGTTAATTTATCAGTCTAAGACTAAAGATAAAAAGGAATTCTTTCCCTAAACTAAAAAGCTATTTATTGTAAAAGCTTTCCTAACAGTTAATGCAAATGAAAATCACATAGTTTCTGATAAACATTTATGTTTCCAAACAGACACCATTGTACTAGTAAATTATTCAGCTTGAACGAAGCACCTACACTGATTAGATATAAGCTGCAGTAGGAGGAAAAATCTAAACCTTGACAAAAATAATTTTAAAAACATGAAGTGATATATCTTTTTGAGATATTTATGAACGTGGAACACCAACAAGAATGCATAATTGACATCAAGAGACAGAACCAGGCTGCCGTTAACAACTGGATGATGATGGAGAACGGGCAGATTTAACTTTGGGACTAGGAAGTGCCTTAAAACAAGTGTAATCACAACATGAAAAAACGACATAGTGTCATTTAGCTCCTGTAGACATTAAATACAGCATAGAATTGACCATCTCCTTAACACTGTGGCCTGAAGAGAGTGCAACTTCCTTTCCTAACCTCCGAGTTCTGCGATCAAGAAAAGCTAGGAGTGAACCAAATAGAGAGTTCAAGTTCTTTTACACCCCTTTTTAAAACAGCAGCGATAACAGAAAGCTTAAGATAGGGAGATACTTCAGACTAAAGAATATGAATGTTCTTACCTTCAAACTTGGTCTCAAAATGAAACTGTGAAAGATCAGGTGCCCTGCCTACCTTTAAAATTCCTGCTAATGTCCAGGTTTTCCCCTGAGTTTTCAGAGGCTGTCTCCTTCTCAGTGGAATGGACAAGTATACAGCTGGGAAACAGGCAGTAAGTGCTCTCAAAAGCGTAGCACAAACTGAAGCATAGAGCCAGCATCCATAGCTGCAGTTCTGGAGTACGGCCTTCCGTTCATGCCCATGTATTTTAGAGCATCAGCAACTGTGTACATTTCTGCTACGTTTTATTTTCCTCTGCTTTCAATTGCATCTGTTAAAGAAAGCACAGGAGAGCAGGCGCCTAGCAACTGGCCCACAGGATGTTCACAAGCCCTACACTCTTAATGAAAAGCCAAACAAATCCTACAACCTTCCCCTTCAAAGTCTTTCTAGACTCCTTCCACGAAGATGTGGAGAGGACTCATGCAGACAAGTTTCCACATAGAGTTACAATTTCTGGATCTCTGTCGGAACACTGTCTCATCAAATAAACGACATTCAACCTACTCTCTTCATTTCTTAGTATATACTCCTCATATGTAACCAATTGCTGTATAAATTTTAACACCCGAATAGTACAATTTAACACTAGCAGACACAATTGTTTGTTCCCCAACAAACTACTGAAGTGTTCTTTAGCTCAGCTAAGAGCAAACTAAGATACTCTATTAAAACACTTTAAGTTTTGATACAGTTTTTGCTCAGCGGGAAATTATGCACGCGGCAGAAATCCTAAAAAGCAAAGCAAAACCGAAGCCAAGCAAAGAGAGATCCATTCCCAAACGAGACCCTTCGGTCCCCAGTCCCGCAGTAAGGTCTGGAGTAAAAAGCAAGAGCACTTGCTCGTGCCTCGTGAAGCAGCAACTACTCCGATAAACAGGAAGAGCCAACACTACTCCTGGCTTTTAAAACGCATTGAAAACACTTTACATGGAAACTAAGCAACTCTTCAATAACGTTTTTCCGCGACAAGAAGAGCTGCATTTTCCACCCAAGTGTTATGTAAATGAGCGGGCAGGAGGCAGCCGCGGGGTCTGTTAGGAGCCACTCAACCCTACAGAGAAAAGAAGGAAAACGGGGGAGCGGGGTGGGGGATGTTTGAAACCCTCGGGGCTCACAGCACCGCGGCCGCGCGCTCCGCTCCCAGCCTTGCACAACTTTCCGCCGCGGCAGTTCCGCTCGGCTCCCCGGGCGGGGACGGGACGGAGGGGTCCGAGCCCTCCGGCCGCCCGCCC
>WEIT01004240.1:64676-122576 GCA_013389985.1 Dryoscopus gambensis | reverse complement strand
CCTTATCCCGCTATGGGAACGGTTGGTGCTGCGGCGATCCCGGCGCGCGCCGCTCCATGCCCGGCCGCCTCTTGGTTTGTCCGGGGAGCGGCGGTGGGAAGTGCTGGTCATCCTCCGTGCTTCCGGAAACCGCGGCTCACCTGTCCCTAGCAGCACTTTGTCAGTCGGACTCCGGGCGCCGCGAACCCAGGAACGGGAGTAATGGTTACCCCGTCTCTGCTCTGCTAAGGCTAAACCAAGTACTAAATACAGGAGCCTCTAACAGAATCACAGACTCAGTTCGGTTGGAAAAGATCCATGAGTTCATCGAGTCCAGCCTATGACCGAACACCACCATGGTCAGCTAGAGCACAGCACTAAGTGCCACATCCAGTCATTCCTTAAACACCATCAGGAACCCCACTGCTTCCCTGGGCAGCCCCTTCCAATGTGTAATTACCCCTTCTGAGAAGAAACGCCTTCTAATGTCCTAGCTAAACCTCCCCTGGTGCAGCTTAAGACTATGTCTTCTTGTGCTGTCGCTGGTTGCCTGGGGGAAGAGGCCAACCCCCACCCCATCCCCCCCCCGGCTACACCCTCCTTTCAGGCAGTTGTAGAGTGATATGGCCACCCCGAGCCTTCTTTAAGCTAAATAACCCCAGCTCCCTCAGCCACTTACCACAGGAGATGCATTCCAGTTCATTGTAGAGTTGTGGCCCTCACACAAGAGCCCCGCTAGGCCTCCTTTGATTCATGATACTGAATGTACGGTGCTGTTCAACAAACAAGGTAAAAACGGAATACTTAATTGTGGATCATTAAGCGTGTGGGGTGGCTGACTGTAGCACCCACTCTGGGCACTGAGGAAAGCTTAGGCCTAAGGAAAAAAGTGGCATTTGACTGTGTTGCCATCATAAAACACATACAAGAAGAGCAAAATTAAGGTTACTGTTGTACCTTAGGTCTGGTGTTTTATTCCTTTTGAGTGGTGATCTTTGCCATGTCAGGGTATCTCCAGGCAGACATTGGCTGCTCTGCTCAGACCTCATGCCAGCTCTGGGCCGTGGGCTGTCTGACTGCACTAGAAGCCTTCCAATTGCCCAGCAGCTTTTTCCTGTCTGCTATTCAGTTTTAATTCTGCCTCTTATTCTCCATCATTTTCTGCTTGGTGTTTCTTTACCCTTTCCTGTTTCCTTGTTTACCTGATTTTTCTTTTCCCGTCTATTGAAAGCAGATGTTTGAGCTCACGTGAGTCTCCAAACTTCTCCCATGTCCCCGCTGGGACAACACAGCAGAGAAGCACTCTTACTCTTGAGAGCTGCAGGCAGGTGCTTTCCTCACCCCCTAACCATCCACACATCAATTCCTGCCTAGCTTATGCCTTTCGTAACAAATTGGCAAGGGGTGCTTCTGCAGACTACAGCCTCCTTCACTAGTGAGCCCTGCTTCCCCACAGAATATTGCTCACATTTTCCACAGAACGACAAAGAAGCCCTGCAATAAGTATACAAGTAAATATGTAATCAGGTAATTGAACTTTTTATTCCTGGAGCAGGCAGGAATTAAGTCTGCATGAATAATATTTTCATTTTGGCAAGTTTTTTTCCCCCATAAGTTTACAAAAACACGTGCATTTTTTGGCCCCTACAAAAGAAATAGCAATGCTAAAACTTTTATATCTACAGCGTGGATCTCTGCCCCTTGAGCTAAGAATCTCTCTCCTCAGGTCCTATCCATGTCAAGGGGTTACTGGTTCCTATTTCTTGGATGTATTGCTTATTCCACTGGCTTTCCATTAATTGTGGTGGTGTCTCTCTGCCAGCTGAATAATAAATTCACATATAGGTCAGACATAAATGGGACACTAATATTGAGTATGCATTATTTGGGGGTGCAGGAAAAAGTTGGCTGTCTAATCAGCATAGATCACTGACAATGGCAGATGCATCGCTCAAGAAACAGAAAATCACTACTCTGCCAGCACTGATGATACTGCTCAGACTGGCTGAGGATTTAATGAAAATGTTACGATTTTTTTATTAGTCACAGATTAAAACTGTTCAGCGTGTAGTCTTTAATGGAAATGTGGCCATGACTGACTATACTTCAAACAGTAGGGGTAAAAATAGGAATTGTACTGCAGATCAATGCATTGGCAGAACTAATCACACTGTCATATGCCAGACTTGAATGCCACCACACAGACAGTTTCAATAAAACTTATTTTAAAAATAACACACAGAACAATTTTAAGTGGAACTGTATTGTTTTCAACATACAATCCAGTGAGAATGCAAAAACCTTGCCAGAGGTTATTACTGTGCGTGAAATTGTGACAGAGGAAGGGAAACACTGGGGCTTTTAAGCACTCTGCCTAGAGGCTGAAGGGATACTTGCTGTCTGTCTGGATGAATTTTCTTCCCGTGGTGTTTTCAATCTTGATGGACTACCACCCGTACCAGAAGTTGGTATTAAGCTTAATGGCAAGACTGCAATCTATCAACAACGTTGGTAACTGAAAAGATTGCATGCTAAAAGGCATAGAAAATTAGATGATTATTTGAAAATGAGTTAGCCAGGAGAGAGAGGGCACATGCATGACTAACAAATCTGCTATAGAATTGTTATTACAGAGGAAAGCTGACCCATGGTATCACACTATGTCATCTTTAAAATGCCATAAATAATAAGGTGAAATAACCAAATGAAAGGAGAATATTCAAATACTAAACCACCATTTAAAAAATCTGTTTAATTTGCCCATATTTCTGGTTTTATCAGGCATCTATGACAGATTTTGTAAGCTGTTTGCAGATCAAGGGAAGAATAAAGGATTTCTTTGTGTGGGAAAACATGGACCCAAATAATTGTAATGATGAAGGAGGCCTTCTGTGCAAGGTTTAGTCCATTTTGACTAATGCAATTCAAATTTAGATCCTTACTTTTTAGAGATTATTTTCCCCAGATGTTTACAGCCTAATGGCTGGCAGATGTTTCAGCTTCTCAAACCTGCCCGTACCTGAGGCTGCATGTGCCAGGGTTTGGGATGGGAGAGGCAGGCAGCCCGCACAATGTGGTCATCAGTGGTGCACATGTGCAGGTCCTGGACTGGGGAGGGTTTCTGAGGCAGAGCTGGTGCCTGAGAAACAGACCCTTTGGAAAGACTCCGGTGAGGAGGGAGTTACACCAGTGTCGCTATGGCCAGACAGAACCTGCTACAGCCAGACACGAAGTCCTGGCTTGCAGCATAATGCTTATCCATGTTTTGGGTGCCCCCTGCCAAAGCCAGACCATAGGAGTGGGGAAGCTGTGCTGTTGTGCTGCTGGTGCAGGAGGAGGCAGGCACTGGAGCAGGGAACACCAGATCAGCAGCTGTCTTAATCACAGCTTGTTCTGCTGGGTGAGAAGAAAATCTCAGGTAGCAAAAGGGGAAAGATAAGCAAGCCACAAGGGAGTAGAGCCACACTTTTTGTTGTTAGTGAAATACAGATTGATTCATCCGTCTCAAACGTCCCCCTTTAGCTGCAGTGCTTAGGCTACACATGAGCTGTCAAAACCTTACTTAAAACTAAATCTACCAATTCAAACTGCCTGCTGCCACTTCCTAAATGGTATGAAACAGCCTCTCTATCTGCTTCATGTAAGGATATGACTGACTTGAGGTAAAGAGGCAAAGAGCTCCTTTTTTTGATAGGCAATCTTCTGAGCAAAGACACAGTTGGTTCTACCTTTAATTCCCTACGAATGGAACTGCTGTCCTGGCTGACCTTGGGAAGGTCATTTTAAATACCCTGCATGATGGGACTGAAACGGTCTCCTTCCCAGCAGACAGACATTTGGTTTGTCTCTCTTTTCTTGCTGTTCTTTTCAAGAATATTTTTAGAGTCACTGCTAAGGCATAATTCACATTTCTTCCGTGGCATTACTGAGTACTGTAAAGCTGCATGCAAGCACATTGCACCAGACTCAGACAATAAAATCTTGGTTGTAGATAGAACCTATTGCATTCAAACAAAATAGAGGGGATCCAACAGAAGTAATAACAAGAAAACAGGAACGAAAATCTTTTTTCATCTTAATTCCTGTAGGGAACAGGTCGTCATGGACATACTGAGCTCAAGCTCAGGAGTTATAATGTAAATATTCTCTTCAATAAAATGAACAGATAAAATAAAAAAAAAAAAGCTATACAAGATCTCATTTTCAAGAGATGTAAAGGTCTAACACTTTTCAATTGCAGATAAAAAGCCTGGAAAAGAGACAAAATTTCCAAGATTTATAAGGCAGATTTTCATAGATGCAGTCAAAGAACTGGACCGTATTTCCCAAGCCTCCTCCCCGCTTGGGAGACAAAGGAGTAAATTTACTGCAACAAACATCAATGAAAGTTTAGCCAGACGAAACTACAGCAGTCCCAGGATCTGACTGCAAGTAATGATAAAGGACAATGCTGCGACAGCATCAGCTCAGAGAGCTGATAGCACAGATGATCTCATCAACAGGAAATTTCAATCTCAAGCCTTAGGTCTTGGTAACAGCACCATCCTTTGCTTTGGACATCTACATATTAAGTTTCATAGCAATAATACAATATCAGAGAGGGTTTGTGAATTCTTACCCTGACTCAGGAAAATGGCCTCGTTTTTGATACTTACAGAGATGATACAGTGCTCCATTTCTGATCATTCTGTTACAGGCAGTGTAATGGTTTTAGTAGAATTAACTTACAAAAGAAGAGAAACAGTACAATCAGTGAGAGAGCTGGCAAAAGACTGTCTATACAAATATACTAGTTTCAATGATAGAGTTAATTACTTTTGTATGTCTGGCTGTAGCATAAAGCAAATATAACTAGAGTTAAAACAGCTCTGGCCTAAGCGTGCCACATGCTGATATATTAATTTGCTTTTAATGCAGGGGTGTTGCTGATGTTTTTCTTTTTGCATTGAATGCAAAATTGTACCTTTAAAGGACTTTTTAAGCTTTTAGCAAAAACACAGGGTTTGGTGAAATGTTTTTAACTGAACCCCAGTTTGATCTGACCCGTGCAACATTGCAGGCTCAGATATCCAGTCTTAGAAACCTTACAGGCAGGTATTTCAGTCCACTACTAACACCCATGATAACGTGCTCAAGTGAACCAATTTCTGAATGTTCTCCAAAGCCACACCAAAACACAAAGTTTGTCAGGTCCACCAAGGCCATGATTACACCAGGACTAAGCCAGCACTAGAACTAGAATTAACTGTACCCTGGCAAAATCAGGGCAGACATAGCAAGGGTAGTGCAAATCAATGTATTGGCAAAACTATATTGGGCAGCTTGCCTGAAAGCTTGCTGCTCAAAAGCTTTGTCAGTCTCTTGCTGCTATTGGACTTGAAATTCATTGTAATAAAAAGAAAGCTCAGATATCTAAGACCAGCTAATTGTCTCATAAAAGCAACAGAGGGAGAAAATTCACACAGGAAAGCACGTAGTCTGTGCCTCTGGCAAGTACTAGTTTACAAAACATCAGCCTATTTATAGTATTTGTCTAAGTGTGTGCTTGAAGTTGAAAGTGTTAGCAACTTTCTTCTATAATCTATATTTAGCCATGGCAGCCTGACTGTCATGGTAAGCAAAGAAGGTTTGGTAGGAGCAAATCCTAATAAGGTATTCCCCAGTATTGAAAATAACTGAGTCACAGCTGTAATATTTAAAGTATTTGTAATTCCATTAAACAACAGTTCATAGGAAACCACTGTGGAAACCTGGTGGTAACATCACTGGTTTTTGCTGTGGGTTGATCTTAGTGCTGAATATCCCCACGCCATAGCAGAGCCCAGGGGTTTTTTTCCCTGAAATTTCCTTAAATTCTTGTTCATGTCTTCAGAGATAGTTCTACAAAATTTAAGGATGATTTCTTGACATAAATCTAAATACCTATATTTCGTATTTATTTCAAATATGATCTGGCACTGTCCTGCTCTCCAATATAATTAATATTTTGTTCAGCCATTTTCCTTTGGCCATCAACAGCTCCCCCCCCCCGCCAATGGCTGCAGTTTATAAAATAATTATTCAGGAAAACAGTTTTTGCAAAAAGGCTTGCACAAATATAAAAAAGACAGTCTTAGGGATAAAAAGACTCATGTATTCAGCTAAATCGGAGAATACTTACTAACTGTAACAGGTGACACAAAATTCTCATCAATTGAAGGTTTTGGAGCCATTTGTACTTTTGATTGTAATATATGTCTGTAAAATGGGACACTGATGTTTTAGCCCATTACCACCTGGTCTCCCAAACTAATAATGTCAGTGGAACAGGGTTAAGTGAATTTCCCAAAGTCTACCTGAGACAGACAGCTCTCATTTTATATGAATTAGGCTATTAGTACTGCCCTGGAGTGGCAACAGTATCTCATCAAATTCTAGGCTTTGAGTCTTTTCTGATACTACATTTCACAGCCAAAAATACTGGCAAATTAATACAGGCCTAGAACTTTATTTCCAGTACTTTTCATGTTCTCCAGTTAGTAACTTGTTTCCTGTGTTGTTTTCTTTTCCTTGGGAGTTCATTCTTATTTCTCCCATATATAAGCAAATCAAACTCTCCCATTACTGAATAAAATACAGTCAGTTTCTGTAACTGTGTTGCTCCTGAATAAATCAACATTAACTACTTATATTTCAATCATGATATTTTAATTACAGATATACATATAGAAAGGGAAGAAAAGTGTAAGAGCAACTTTTAAAGGACTTGGCTATGTACTAGAAAAATCAAGATGTAGCTGTTACACAGAATTGTACAATAGAATCTGAAAACTATGCAAATTTGGCAAGCTTTATGAAAAAGGAATAATCTTCCTCTCTTCATGGTGTATTCCAAAATAATAGTTTTAGTTAGCCAGTCATGCTGCTACCCTTTTGTATTTAGCTTCAGCTAGGGCCCTAAAGAAAATTAAAGCAAAGAAAGGTTTAACATTTTACACTAGCTCAGTGCTCCTTGGGATATTTTTTCAATAACTCAGCAACAATTTGACAGAAAGTGGTTAAATTTCATAGTGAAAATGGACTTCTGCATGGCAGGGTTAAAGCCTAGTGCTACACTCTCTGGCTTCCTGTAGAAAATGCTTTTTCTCATCAGGCAAGCCCAGATCACATTAAGTCCAATAGCAACCAAATATATCAGGACATAGAGACACTAAGCATGTAGGGAATGCTAAACTTTGAAAGTATCTGCATCCAAGAGCCCAGCTTCACAGAGAGAATTCCCAAACTTTCTTTTCGAAGGCACAACCAACAGACATTACCCGAGGAACCAAGCAGACAGCTGTGGGTTTGTTCTCCACAGCATAGCTTTGCTGTAGGCAGCTGACACAAAATTTTCCAGAAGAGAGTAGTGTAGAGAGCTAAATAGGCTCTTAGGGATGACCCTGGTTCAAGAGAAGGGAAAAAAATGATACCATGAATTTGTGTTGAATACTGTCTTTTTCCCCTGAAAAAGGAAACCCTGAAGAGAGAAGGTAGTACTGCCCTGGCAATTGCTGTGGGAAAAAAAAAAAGAGAGAGAGAGAGAGAGAAAACACATTTTTGATTTCTTAGTGCTTTTCAAGAGTTACTCTGAAGGTCATCAGCACTTTCAGAGGTGATGGTTCTGTGAAGGCTTTATTATGCAATGTAAAATGCTTTAGAAGTTTTAATTAAAGAAATCAGACTGAAAGTGGTTTCTTATTAGAAGTAAAAAGTAGTCTCAGGTGCCTGAGAGGGAAAGCTGAAGGCAATTCCAGGATGTTCAGAGACAGTTCACATAAGTCTCCAAAAATGTAAAGGATTCTTACATAATTGGATCCTCTTACTGACCCTGTTATTATAAATGCCGATTATTTTCTATTTTTGAAATGTGTTTATGGGAATCAAATTATTAGTCTGAGTATCCTCAAATATGGATCTCATTAGCAAGGTGTTACCACGGCTCTCTTGACTAGTAGCTGGTATTCCTTTGGGTATATTAACAGCTGCAATCAGAGCTGTTAACTATTACCCAGATTAAATAGCTTGTCATTCAGATTTATGTAATCGGGGGGGAGGAAATAAGGATGAATTCCCTTCCAGCATTCACAGGTCAAATATTTATTGTCGCTCGGCAAGTATAATGGACTTGAACCACGTCATAAGCTTGAACAAAGGCAAGATAACATAATATCTCTTCTGTAGCTCTGCTTGGTTCAGGTTCTTCACTGTTTCTATTAAGCGAAGCAATGAGCCTGTACATGTTATTTTGCAGAATTACCCTTTAGCAGAAGCACTACTAGAAAGCAACTTAACAAAAATTCCTCAGCCAGAACATCTTCTCAATTGTCATCTTCACTGATGCTCAGATGGCTACTGCCATACAATAAAACTTCTCCTAAACCAGCAGGAAACGTCAAGACCCTTGTTATTTGTAGGAAAAAAAAATGCCTAGAGTTATAATACTCAATCAGCTTCATGAATATTAATTGTGCTGAGAGCCTTAATCTAGACAGTTAAACTTTGCAAGTGCTGTTCGGCACTGTGCTGATCAGGCCTCCCAGGAGCACGCCTCAGTGACACAGAACTTGAAAACACTTGCTACAGCTCAGGAAAAGCTCCTGCTGGTTCCTGACACTGCTTGCAGTGCCTCTGTGCACACTTTAGCAGTAGAATTTGAAGTGGACAGGAGTAGGAAAAAACACAAACTCCCACATACAAGGCTGTGGAGGAAAAGCAGCATGCTAGAACTCAGTAGACAGCATCACTACTTTCCTGTGGGAGCCCAGGCTGGAGCCTTTCCTTCAGCCTCTGATTTGGTGTGTTAATGATGCTGTACACAAAACATGATGATCCCTAGTAACTGCTGCTAGACAGGTGTGGCTTTCTGGATTCTTGTTAATGCTGCAACCAAAAAACCCCATCATTTCACTGTCCAGTCAGCTAGGCTAGGCAATCTGAAAAGGTGAAATCACATTCAGGGGTTTGGCTTTTCACTCAAGGATAGAGGAGTAGTAAAAAATGCTTTGAAATCTCAGACTCTGTTTGGGGCCTCTTTTAAAAAGTCATGTTTGTATTAGTTTTGTCCCCCAACTTGGCAGCAAAAACACAGGCTGGGCTTTCCCCCATTCAACTGCAGAGGACAGGGCAGTGAGTGTCATGCTGCAGTTTTAGACCATGCCAGCCCTGGGGGCCCCTCTCACCTCCTGCTGCACAGCCCTGTCCCCACCCTCACTGCGATAGCAGCTTTTTGTACAGCCTTAATAAAAAACAGATCAGAAATAACCCTTTCTTAGGAGGTTTATTTTGGAGCTTAGTCAGCTAACTGCTCCTTTTTCTTCTGTGATGTGGTGATGCTGGGACTGGTGTGCTGAGCCCACCTGAGAGCAAGTGACTGAGGAAGCAGGAACTTGCCAAGCCCAGCCTACAGCCGAATCTAGCGTGAGGCAGGTTGTGTTTCATTCCCAAAGGCTTCACTTGATTCCTTAAATGGTTGTTAAAGCAAACATAACACAGAGGTTCCTGAGCTGTTGGCAGAAGTCACATTGACCTTACTAGGGCTAGGACTTCACCCATTTATATAGAAAGGCAATCCAATATGTCATGCATTGTCATGAACTTACCTGTCCCATGGCTGCCACAAAGCCTTCCAAGCTGGATATATCCTGATCTTCCAATGCAGAAGCTGAAAGACCATACATATCTTAACTTTTACTTTCCCTCAAGAAAGAAAATGTGAAACTCCTATCGGTCACTTGGATTTTAAGCACTTGATATTCAGGGCTGAGTCTCTGATTGGAGCAGGGGGAAGCTTGTGCTGTGAAATTCAAGTCTGTTCCATGTCCTTTGGATCTGAGATTTAGTTTCACCTTTGCTTTTCTTTCAGTGTTCATATTCCATACACTTTTTTTGGTTATACCTCCAGGAAAGTCACTGAGTATCTTCTGATAAATGCTGAATTACATACTTGCATCTGCGTTTGTGCTTATATCAGAGATCTGTAGCTATAGTTCCTAAAAGCTCAACTACATCAACAGAACTGCAGGTGCAGCTCTGATCCCTGAAGGTATTTACCAAGTCAGAGGGAGAGATTTATAACTCTGACTTCAGTGGTGCTACAATGTTTTACGTCAGCCAAGGAGCCTCTGTGTGCTTTTTAGAGTTATCTGCTTGACAACTTGTCCATCTTCTCATGTGACTCAGCTGTTTTCTGTTCTTGGGCTCTAACCTTCTGCACATTAGTGGGTGTCATGGTAACTAAGGAGCAACCACAGGTAGTAGGCTAGCAAAAAACCCGAACTGCTGAAGGTTAAAAAGTAACTGGAAGAAATATTTCAGTAATGTAAAAAAAGAAAACAAACCTCCCCCCATCTCCAAACACGAAAGACACTCCAAACTGAACTTCGTGTGTTTTTTTGGTAAAGTAACCCGGTGGCAATAAATGAATAGCACAGCTGGAATGTCTAACAGCAACGTGATGGTTCAGTTAGGCATGTTGGCAAGCAGCAGGGTATGGGTTCAAATTTGGGCAGTTCTTTTGCCTACATAGGAAGGAGGCTGAAGACAGCAAACTCTGGAAATGTTTAGGTTCATGTTTTGACAGATGTCTGTGGCCAGAGAAGTAAAGGTGAAACTTGCCTTTGCACAGCTAGGAAGTGGATAAAATCCTTTTACAGCACTTGTTCCCAACAGGAATGTAGAAAGTGCAGTGGGAGCTTGCTGTGGTGTGAGTTTGAGAAGAAGCTCTAGGGTGGGATGTGCTATCGTATGACCCACCAGGTGGCTGGGGTGGAGGTTGGAGATGGGGGGTGCCCCAGCAAAGAGGCTCATTGTGAACTTTAATGCAGTGTGATATGTGCTGAGGGATCGCAAGTCTCAAAAACACTTATTCGAAAAAAGCCCTGGCTCCCAGTTCAAATACTCTCAATTTACTGACTTCTAGATAGTCTAAAGATAAGTGGAAGTCAAGGAATGAGCCTGGCCTATAACTCCCAGATCTTGGACTTTTGCCTGTGCTGAGATCCTCTGGCCATACCCATGTGTCTTTGAAAAACAGACTTTTTCCAGGTGCGGAGAAGACAGTGCACTGGAGGCATCTTCATAACTGCAGGATCTTAGGGATGTAAGAAACTCTCCTAACCATGTCTCAGCAAACAAATGTCTCTGCTTTAGCCAGCAGCTGATGGTAATTCAGAATTCCTAAGTCATGGAGGGGAAGTGAGGTTTCTTCAGCAGAAACCTTAGACTAACAAATGCCTCCTGATCCTAGGTCACTTATCCTTTTTTATTTGAAATGCTTCTTGTTTCTGCTTTGCATATGTCTAGCTCCAGCTTTCATCCATTGAATATTTTAATACTGACTATAGATTCAGTAATGCTCTATGGTGAAAATCTCCCAATGTTGAGACATAGAAAATGCTACAATTTCAACTGGAATATGTCACATGACAAGGCAATATCTGAAAAATAGAATTATTTTTTCATATATAAACATTCTTCACTAAGGCACATTTGTATTTGGAGAATTGCAGGCTTTGTCTAAGGCATCTGTCTGGAAATATCTTCTAATGGCATCCAATCAAGGCACTCGAGCTCTAGGCACATTCAAGGCTGAAAGAACATTTACAGGGGAGAGGAGCCTGAAGAGCTTCTCGCAGGTGCTGTAATCAGAAACCCTTTTCTCTTTCTGTGTTAGTCACTTTCAGACTGAACAATTTGAAATCACTGTGTTGTTCTGAGTTTTTTTTTCACAATAAAATTAGCAACTGCTCTGCTTACTTTCTATCAGTCATTAGAAACTACATGCCTATATATAAAGGAAGCTATCGTGATGTGTAGATGTCATCTAATTTCAGTGCCTTTTTATGGAATAAGAATTTATTGAGGCAGCACTTGGATTTTTTGGCTCTTGCTTTTCCCCTTCCCGCTTCTCCTGGGCTGTTACACCAGGGTCTTTCTTGCACACTGCCTTTTGGATGTGACTTAGCCAGCCTTGTCTTCCCACCTATCCCCGTCCCAGTACTTCCCTTGGGTTAACTTCCAACTGCCTTCAACAGTACAGGTGGGCGCATTTGCCTCTACCTAAAGCACACTGGTTTAGGCATGATCTTGGGTTTGAAAATGTGTAGATTTAACTGAAAAGGAGTAACAACCCTGTTGCCTTTATCTTAAAACTAATGATGAATACAGGCTTAACCATGCTTGTGTAATCTGTATATAAACATCTTCTTCTCCTCCATCTGCTTATAGACATCCTCTGACTCTTGTCTTTCAAATGCAGCCAGTGCTGTGAATTTGAAAAGTTCTCTCTGCCACTCTTAGCTGCTCTGCTCAGGCTGAATCCTGTCAGTAATTCCCAGCACTGACAGACCAGGTGCTGAAGCTGTTGGGTTGGGTAAGAGAAGGTGTGCAGCCCTACTCTGGAAGTTGTGTGACCACCCACCCTGGCTGCCCAGGAGGGAAGGGATGCAACTGGAAAATAACCATGCTGCAGCTATGGGAGGTGACCCTGCCTTGGGGAAGGGGGTGGTATTATGCCTCAATTGCCTTTGTCCCTGAAAAAATGAGAAACTGAATTCACAACTGGGTAGTGATTTCAGTATCCTTTGCAGGGGGAGAGTGACAGAACTTTAAGCCATATTTCTGCTTCTCCTCAGTTTAAGCCTAGGAGGAGTAAAACCCAGCCCCAGTGTAACCTGGCACAGACTCCATCCTGCTCTGAATTATCCCTTGCTGCCAGAAGAGACAGCCAAAGCTCCCTGCTGCAGCCCCGTGCCACTCCCTATGGATAATCTGGTTGCAGAGTGAGGTGAAAGGGAATGAAAAACAGAGCAGCAAATTATGCCAGGAGGAAAGCTTTGTTATATTTATAAGGCAGCCGCGTTAGGAGCCAGGGAGTGAGATGCTCATGTAGTAATGGAATAAATTCTATAAATGTAGTTTAGAATGGATGGGAGGATGCAAGCAATTAACTTGTTTTATTATTTTTAATTTCAGCTTTATATTCAAGTGTAAAATACTTTATATGCACAAATGCAAGAATATGCAGACTGAAAGTAAAAACAATATATGTGAATTTTCATATTACTCTGAAAGAGGTTAGAGGTTTATTGCTGGAAAATCACTAGGTGAAGGGATTTTTTTAGAGCAGAAAAGATGGAGGCCATGTCTGTCTAGAATCAAGGACTATGTTAAGACAGGAGGCAGAGAAACATCAGGAAAATAAATAAGGCACAGAATTGCATGCAAGAAAACAGCAAACAAAACCATAAATTTGTGGTCCTAAGTAAGACAAGGGTAATGAGATTAGCAGCTACTGGGAATAAAATGCTTATGCGTGTGGATGAGGTCAAAACTCTAAAATGGATTTCTAGAAGAGAGGAAGAAATCATTAGGCTTTTGTACGTGGCATTTTTAATAGACTGGAAGGAGGGAAAAACACATAGATATTGGGTAGGGCAAAGAGCTGAAGACTTTAAAATTATGAACTATTTTGAATCAGCTCTCCAATGTAATGTGGAAAAGACCCTAATAATAAAGCTGTAGATGTCCAACCAGTGTGTCTCCTGTGGGGACAAGGTCCCCACGGCTCCATGCCTTTGTGAGGTTTAATGAATGGGGGCAGGCAGAGATGGGATGCAGTGAGCCGGGCAGGGACTGCGCCAAGACTTGCTTGTCAAGTCATATTTGCCACAGTGCTGCAGGGTTGGAGCTTGAGGGTGTCTGGAACTGACTGGGGTGTGGAGGCACTTGCCAAAGCCCCCAGACTGGTGAACCCTTGGAGCAGCCCTGCCTGGGCAGGAGGAGGGGACCAGGTGGCTGCTGCTGGGGCACCCCTGCTTGGGGCACAGGGGTTGCATCAGAGAACAAATTGGCTCCAGAGCTGGCATAACTGAAGTGTCAAGGTCACTGGTTTTAAACAACTTTTGGTTGATTTGGTTATTTTTGATTGGGTTTTTTGGTTTGGGTGTTTTTTTGGCTTAGGTTTCCCAGAGGTATGTAAGTGTGGTTGACTTTCCCAGCTGATAGTTAATGACATGGGGATGGGAGGGAAGTGAATCACCGAGGCCACAGGAAAATTTATTTTCGGGAGAACAATAACGCCATGTATCAACAAAATGTTTTGCTCTGTCACTTGATAGCTCATTGGCCATGAGGCACCATCTTGGGATCTCTGTAGACTGAGAGTGATAGCTTCTCTATACCTGAGTTAGTTGAAGATAAAAAATGGCTTCATGATTCTTGTATGATAGTCGTAGAAAGAGTCCTATAGAGATGAATGGTAGCTGGATTGAGGCCAAAGCCATCACATGCCTCTTTGTAGTAGTTGCATAAACAGAGGATGAGTAGATAATTTCCTGCTCTCTTCTGCTCTTGTCTAAGATCTATCTTGTCATAGATAATTATAAATCAAAAATAATGAACTTCCCCTTTAATGCATTTGAAGCTTTGGCATGAAGTGGTGTAAACAAGTTCTGAAGTCTAGTATATGGGAGCATTAAACCTAATTATTAATAGATAAATAACTCTTCATCAAAAACTGAGGGAGGAGTTTGGGGCTGGTAGTATTTTATGCTAACATGCATATCCATAAATAGTAATAACTTGAGGGTCCTGTGACTAATCTTTTCACAGAATAGATGCACTCTGTGCAAAATAAATAAAACAGAGAGGAGCTAGTTTAGTGTGCTGCCTGCCTGGACCTACGAGTCCTCCCCCAGACCTCAGCTCTTCCTGTGCTCCTGGAATGCACAAGGATAATACTTCGATTCATGCCTCCTTCTGGTTTGTGCTTTCAGTTCAGTGATTTGGCTCAAGTGAGGTAACACAAGGATCTGGCCTTTTTAGACTATAGTCTTTTATGAGTGGACAAGTTCTGCTCTTATATTTTCCAGTTTTCCTACAAAGCTGTTCACAACACCGAAAACTGGAAGGAATTATCTATGGTTAAATTAAGTGTTAGCAGCACAGTTAACCTTAGTATTTTAATATCAGCAAAGAGGCCTTTTATTGTTCACATGTTTTCTAAAAATAAATCTCGTCTGTGAATCCAGCTAATGCATGGCTGTACAAATCCTTGTTTTTCCTCTAGGGTTATAAACTCCTTATTATATATCCACTTAGTTATTTCTCCTTCATTACCCCTTTTATCTGCATACTCTGATGGTCACAGCTCCCCGGGCAGTGAAGCTCATTGCACCTATACCATTGCTATTGTACCCCTGTAGCATTGTCATCCAAACCCTGGATCAGCCACTTTCACAAAGATTTCCACTTTACTATTGCATGAGTCCTGTTTTCCCTCTGAACAAAGACAGACTTCTTTTGCAGGTCTGCCTGTGTAGTGACTGAAAGGAACAAGGCTTCTTAGATACAGCTACTCCTGGAAGCTGCTCTGTGATTTCTTCTGCTTTAACTTCCTATATGAACACCATACAGCCTAGTGGATAAGAAGTATTCATTTTTCCCAAAGAAAATGCTTGTATTTATTCCAGGCAGCAAAAGGTTTATATATTTTTGTTCTTTCTTAAACTGCTCCTATTTTGCTAAAAAATATTCTTAGGATTTATTTAAGTTGATGTATTGGGAAAGTAAATGCTGCAGTTAAAGAATCAGGCCCAGCCTTGCAGTCTATACTGGAGAGAAGTCCTGCTTGAGGAAAATGGTCAAAATATGAACTGTATGTATATTTTTCAATGCTTTAACAAGAATATTCTTGTATAATTTGGAATGGTCTGCATGACTAGTCAGGCTGAAAAGGTCAGGCTGAAGATTATGCAACTCCGGTGTGCTGTGGGAGTCAAAACCACATGTTCCCATGTACGTCTGGTCTGTGGGTGACCCCTTATTGGGAAGAGTTTTCCTCTGGCTGTGGCACTGGGCAGCCTCATCCCCTGGGGTGATCACCCTTACAGCAGCCCCACAGTGGCAGCGAGCCCCAGAGCGAGGGGCAGCGCTGCTTCCCACAAAGTGTTGGGCACCCCTTTGCTTCACTCGCTTGGTACCGACCCTGGGCCAAACCCTGGGGAGCAAAGCGGGTAATCCAGTGTGTGCTGGGGACAGAACATTGCCCCTCTCCTGTCCCTGTGCTGCAGGCACTGCTGCCAGGGCAAGCTGCCCCAGCCGCGGGCTCGTTCTCTGGGTGATACGAGTCACGGTTCGATGCAGGAGATGCCCTCCTGCAGCTGCAGGTCAGGACTGCCTCCTGGGGGTGGCAGTCGCAGTAGCGTTTCGGACCGGAGCTGGATGCCTCCAGGCAGGGCAAAGTGAGCCGAGGTACGGCTGGGAGAGACCCCAGCAAACTGAAAATGCTCCTTTTCTGAGACCTGGGTAAGATTCCAGCCACTGTCTGGAAAGACGCTGCTTTGGTGCATAATTCACCTATTTATAATAGTGTACTGGATTTGTGAGATCTTACTCGAAAGGAGACCAGAGAACTGATCCAGTACAAAATCAACCTCGTTGGAAGGGCGTGGGAGTCTGCAGCCGGTGCTGCCCTTTGCTGTGGCGTCAGACCATGCTGCTACTATTTTCTTGTCACTGATATTCACAGAAAGTACAACTGAAACCACTCTTAAAGCCAAAGCAGAGAGTGAGTGCTTGGGATGTGTTTCCATGCATGTTGCTGATAATGCTGGTGCAGGATGTGTCCTTTGCTCGTCCCTCAAACCCCCTGCCAAACCAGTTCTCCCACAACCCCTTCCAGCCTTCTTTTAGTGCACATTTGAGGAGCCCCTGGTCTGTGGGTCAGCATGTTGGTACTGGAAGGGGCAGAGTGGGGCAAGAGCGAGTGCCTGGGAAAATGGGAGTGACCCTGTGCTACTCCCCAAGGTGTCACAACACTTTCTGGGACTTTCTAGTCAAGTCCTCTTTTGCACCTCCCTTGAGAACTGGACAAGCATTGACCCAAAATGCAGATTTCTAAGTCTGTACCTTAGACATGTGTGTTGCTGATGTGCTGTTTAGGAAAGAGAGAGAGAGAGAGAGAGAGAAAGAGGTGACTAGTTTCTGCCTGGTCATTGCTGTGATGCTCTCGTACTGAGGCTATTGGAACATGAAAAGCACTAAATAGAATAAACACAGTCTCAAGCTTTCTGGATACCCCCAGGCCATTATACACCTCTCTAATGAAATTGTCTGTTGCAAAAATAGATGAAAGTAATGCTTTATTAATATTTTCTAAATCTCTATTTGGGAATATATCTCTCTTTTTCATCTTTTTTTTTCCTTCCTTTTCCCTTAAATCCACTGAAAATTACTTTAGCAGGTCTATCAGCTTGGAGTGTTTGAGTGTTTTAACTGAAAGAACCTGAGAAATGATTGATCGTTAAAGAAAGATGGCAACAGTCACCCAAGGACAAATCATGGGAGTAATTCACTAGTTTCCCTGGAGTCAGAATTGGTCTCTTAATATAAACAATCTGAAACATCCCAATAAAAATATAATGAAATATAAAGCAGCTTGGTTTTCTTTTTGGGTCTGCCTGAATTTTAGAGAGCTGACGAGAGTAAGATATCTACGTTCCATATACAGCTGTGTACATCTTCTAAGGCCTGAGTAATTGTGACATCAATAAAAAGTAATTGTGACATCAATATCAAGTAATTAGCACGCATAAACTTGAGTGGATTAGCAGAACTATGGAAAAAAACAAAACCTGTAGACACTAAGAATGTTATTTGAACAAGTTGTTTAAAATCTCAAACTCTTATATACAATTAAGTAATATTGAGACTTTCAAATATTTACATTACAAAATCATTTGGAACATTTTATTTGATAAAACAGTTGAATATACAGCAATCTCACATCAGAAAGTTAACCAAAGTTCATTTTAGAGTCTCCCAAAGAGTTTAGCATTACAAAAATATTATTTTTTTTAATCTCAGAGCAAGAGTTTTCTACAAATCTATAACTTATGATTATCTAGAAACTAGGAGAACATTCCTTTTTGCTGAGGTTAATGTTAGGATTATGTGCTTTAGAAGTGCAGGACTTACGGAATTAATTAGCTGCTGGTAATGTCAGCAACCTTATGTTTGTAACTTTATGGAGCAGTTATTTCTGTTTTGTTAAGGTACTGCTTTTTAGCGTATCTAGGAGAGATGTTGGTTCTTAATTACCCTTCCTATTACCTATGTATTTCTCGAACAAATCCTCCTTTGGATCTGTGGGACAGATCTGTAGCTTTTCTGCAGGACAAAAAGGCCTCATAGTGTAAATTAGATGTCAAATTCTCTTGAAGTGCTGGATAACTACTGAAATTATTGAAGAAAATGGATGAAGGAGTAGCAGTTCCTTAGGGATCATCACATTTGTGAAACATTTTAGAACAATACATAGTGAGAGACACTTCCTGTTTCCATGCTTTTTCTCATTTTCTACTGAGGGATAACTTGAGTTATCAGTTACTGGTAGATGTTGCAAGATGAGGGTGAGATAGGTTGTTTCAGATCAGGCTAACGATGAAGATATTACCCCAGAGGCTTAAATACTGTGTAGTGCACGGTGATAAAATAATTTTTAGAGTCTGCTGCTATCTTATCTGCTGTCTTGTTGGTCTCCTTTTTATTTTGTGGGGTAGAGGACCTGACTGTGTGAATGATTTAGAGAAAATGAAGGTGCATCAACAGGTGTACAGTTAATACTCATGAACTGGAATATTATAATGTTTTGCTTGTATTAATGTAGGCGCAAAATGGTCTAAATCCCCTGTAATTCAATCCATCAACAAAACTGAAACACTGAGGCAAGACTGCGCGAAAGGAAATGATCAGGAACTGATGACAAGTGTGAAACAAACAGGAGAGCAAGGGGCAGAGGGGCAAGCAGAAGGGGGAAGTACCAAATGGGGTGAGGGAGGAGAGGGGCCAAAGCAGTGCCCCCGGTGAAGCTGCACCCCTGAGCCTGGTGTCCACCGAAAGGCTTGGCTGTAGGCGAGTGAGTGGGTGCTGGGCAGTGGCCATGGCAAATGCAGACCTCGGTGTGAAAATTGTGATCAAAGAGAGAGACCAGTGGGCTGAAACAGAGCAGTGCAGAGCTGGGCTGAGGAATCAGAGGAATGAGTGATCCCCTCCATAGTTTAGGGCTAGAGGAAGAATAACAATGATGTAAAAATGTTCAGGGAAAAGAGAAATACTAAAAATTGTGTTTGTCTAGTAGTGAGGGAATCTGTTAGAAATATCCAGAACTATACTGAAATGCAAATTATTTACCCTTGGTCTGTTTCACACAGGGAGAACCGGACCTGATGAGAGGTGAGATTTGATGGAATGGTGTATTTTTCAGTAGTAATGCAGCACATACTAAAAGTTGGTACTTTTAAGAATCAGGAGATAGAGAAAACTCCCTTTGGCCAAGGAAGTGCCCAAAGCATTATTTTGTATTTTTAAATGCCTAGAAAAGTTCCTGAAGAGGCAAATAAATTCTCTGGCAT
Source organism: Dryoscopus gambensis (assembly GCA_013389985.1). Classification (NCBI taxonomy): domain Eukaryota; kingdom Metazoa; phylum Chordata; class Aves; order Passeriformes; family Malaconotidae; genus Dryoscopus; species Dryoscopus gambensis. The sequence goes on along the minus strand of WEIT01004240.1, from coordinate 103,164 downwards.
GCCAGAATTTAAAGAGGGTAAGTGACATACCGTGAATAACTATAAAGCTCTAACCTAGACATTAGTTCTGGAAAAAATTGATTTTAAAGCTTTATATAGAGATTGATTAATCAGGAACACTGGAATAAGAATTAATGCTTAATGGCGTAAGTTTACAGAAAATACATTCTCCCAAGGTAAACTTGAAAAATAAAATATATAAGTGAAACTTAATCTCTGAGAAAATTATTTGGAACTGTACAGCCTTTTATCTGTCAGAAGGACCATCTAGAGTTAACATTAATCCCAAACCATCAACATGCACAACACAGGCTCTTTTGACACTCCACAGCAAACTGAGAGAGTGCATTGCAGTATTATCAATGTGCAGCTCGGACAGGGTGATGGATCACCAGCGTGCCAGAACTGAGTTATGCCATACAATGTCCCCTTTGGGAGCTGGTTAATTTTCAAAAGCAAAAAAAATAAAATATAAAAGGCAAGGACTCCTATTCTTCATGTCCAGCTGTGCTTCAGCTCTCTCCAGGGAGAAGGCAGTGGCTGTTGGACACAGAGCTGTGTGGACTGGAGCAAGGTCTGGTGAGAGTCTCTGCTGGACACTGGTGTTGTGAACTGCTAGCTCCCACTGACTGCCCTCCAACCACACAGTTGGTAATGGTCTTAAAATACAGCCTTTTATCTTGTACCATTAAAAAAACCCCAGTCTCTGGTTTAGGCATCTTCAGGTTACTGCTTTGCAAATTGTAGGAAATCTGAGCAAAATATTTTTGTCTGTTGGAAAGAAGTTGCTAACAAAGCTGCTACTGGAGAATATCTACTTCCATTTTTTAAAATCTTCTGAATTTCAATCTTGCACTTTTTCTTCCCTTTGTGACTGCATTCTTTTAAACCAATCTTCTACAGGATGGGTTTACTGTCAGGAAATAGTGGAAATGTTTTTTTAAAAAGTTGTGAAAGATGAACTTACAACACTTTTTTCAAAGTTAAAAATCATCCAAGCAGAGAACATTTATTTACCATCACTCATCTACTAAATCAAATATTTGCAATAAATTGTTTTGAAACAATGAAGAAATATTTTATTCTTTGAGGAACTTACTAATCAAGTCAAATTCAGTAATGAATGAACATGGTTAGCTCTAAACATTTTTTCCTTCTGTATTTTGACATGTCTTTAATTATTCACAAAGCTGAACCATCCTCTGTATTTGTCAGCTGTTAGTGATACTAAGAAGCCATCACAGAGGCTTGGATGGTACCAAGCTATGCATGGTAACTTATTAGTGAATTATTTGCAGGCAAAACAAAACTGATCATATTAAACATGTATTGAGTGGGAAGGCATTACATATTTAAATAGAAGTTGAGGATAGGTAAGATGTAAGACATGGTAGGATATGAATTTGCTATTTTAAATAAGGCGAGAGAACCTTGCCCAGACAAGGATCCACTTTTATGTGTGTTACATATTTAAGCTGCATCCCTAAGAGACATGCTATCTAAAATCAATGGACACAGTTACAACATTCATATTCCCACCTTCAGGTATCCCAGGAGTCTGATTTTTTTCATTGTAACTAAAGGTGACTGGGCACACATAGAAGTCCGTGTCTTTCAGATATTGCAGGCTCAGTATTTAAAAACAGAAGCAGCAGAAAACCTCTTGCATCTGAAAACCTTGACCAAGTATTTATGCATAACATACTTAATCCAAACCTGTATTTAATGTGAATACTGAATTGTGAGTACTGAATTGTTCAATTTTTCAACCTCAGTCATTAAAAAAAAAAAGGAAAACAAAGTTTTTAGGTTGAATATTCCCAAAGTAGATGGCTAGAGAACAGCCCTGGGCAGGGAGAAGAGTTACATGGGGAGAGCTAGCCCAGGGCATTCATCTGTGAAGATAACAAACTGAAAGGCAGTCTCAAAAAAATCCTTTTCACTTCTACAGTGCCTTTAATCTGAAAACCAAAAAGCACTGTACAGAGTCCATGCTGTTGCTGGGTTGCAGTCACTTCTGGCTATTCCTTTGAGAGGCTTTACAGCTGCTGTGTGTCATCAGAGCTGGTCTGTCAGTCCTAGCCTGGTACCTCCCCAGCAGCAGTCCTGTGCAAATCAGCACACCGTTCAGAAAAAGAAAATTGACAAATAAACATTGCGTAGGCATGAGCTTCACATACACCAAACCAGGGCAGTCCAGAATTATGGACACTGAAACAAACACCCACAAACCCAAAACTAAACAAAGAAACCCACCAAACCTGGAACAGAATTGGTTTTAAGTGCTGCAAAATACACAACTGCAGAACTAGACAGAAACATGGACTACTTTGAGAACTTTTAGCGGGGGTAAAAAAAGAGTTTTCTCTTGATTTGTCGTGAATCTCATTGCAAAAAGAATTTAAATCAGTCCTTAATCTTGCTACAGTGCTTTTCTTTTTTTCTCTCCTTTTTCTTTTCTTCCTTTCCCTTGGTGATGTTTCCTTTCTGATGACCATATAAAGCAGGATACAACAAAAGCATTTGCTTCTCTTGCCTTTTGAGATGAATTATGTTTAAATCCAGTTCTTCCAGTATCTGGGGGATGATGAGCTTGTGTGCTGCTTCCCTTTAGCCAGTTCTTTGCTGTTCTGAGGACTTCATGATTCACCATCACTGTATACACATGGAAAAGAAAAAAAAAACAATGTCACACTGCTGGGTTAGTTGTCTCAGCAGGAAATAACATGCAAGAGTATCTCTAGAGTTCATGAGAAGGTGTTACCAGAAAATAAATCTGTCACTCATGCAATGGATGAACTGATGCTGGCAGTGAGGGCTGCTCTGATTCCTGTCTGATGGTTCTCGACTGCCCAGCACAGCCTTTCTCCTGCTCCTGGCCCTCTTTCCACAGCTGAGGATAACTTTGGAATCTTTGGTTTACATCTTACCTCATAACAGGTGCATTTTCTCTTTGTCCCACTGGTTTCTGCCCAAGTGGCTTGCTCCCTAGCACTTTCTTAATGTTTGGCTCATGCCAACGTTAAAAATGTGACATCTTATCTTGGCTGATTTGATTTCAGTCAGCAGGGATAACAGCAGGGTTTTAAACCACCTCCAAAGCTAAAAGGGCCACTCATAATCTTAATATTTTACATGTTTTCTTAAGTCTCTTGCCAAATTGAGGCACATCCTGGGAATGCAGTACTTCTTCGTGTACCAACTTACCATCTGCCCAAAACATCTCTCCATAAGAAGGAGTCATACTTTTTCAGACAGAAAGACTAGGAGGGTGCCCAGCAGCACCCAAGACAAACCAAACCTCTCCGGTGATAAAGCATAGGGGGATTGCTTGTGCTTCACACGCTACAATGACCCATGCTGTAAAGGGGACAGACTGCACTTATTTTTTCTGAGAGAGTAAAGGTCCCTGGAGCAGAGATTGGTCTCTACTCCCTTGTGCACCACAGAAGATCAGCCCTTGCCTGCTGCCCCTGTGCCCACTGCCTGCTCCCTCCTGCACGTACGGGATGGAAGCCCTGGCCCAGGGCAGCTGGGGAGGGTTTGCAGTTCTGTGCTCAGGCACAATCAGAATTCTAGCACTAGGTTTCAAAGGCAAGACTTTTTATTTCAACTATGTATTTGAAAAGTGTATATAAATTTTGAAAATGTGTATATACTTATGTTTGTAACTTAGCCTACAAGGCCAAGGTAGGTGACCTCCACCTACCAAGGAGCCCAGGCTACCATATCTTGCCTCCTGTGCACAAATGTGCAGCCTTGATGCTCATGAGTACAAATTTTGCCATAATCATAGCTTTGTTTCATTTTACTTCTTAGTCTTTCATTTTCCTTGCTCAAAAGAGCTGCTGAAAACATCTATTTATCTGTATGTAATTCTCTTTCTAACATTATTTATTCATCTAAGAATTTGGTTGGGAAAAGCAGCAGATCTTGGATTGACAAGGTTCAATTGCAAATAAATAGGAAGCAATTTTTTGTTTGTTTAGCCAGAAATCCCACCACTTCAAATATCTTTCCACGCTGAAATGAAGCATATTTCAAAATTTCATGTGAAATGAAATTTGAGGAAGTAGCCTTGGAGTAAGGGAAACACTCAACTTAGAAATATTTTACCACCACACAGTTCTGTTCTTTAAACTTTCAAAAATTTTTATAATAAAAATTCACTTACTCTGAAGAGTAGTTTTGGAACAACTTTCATTCTGAAAATGCCTAAGTGTCATTATTGAAATGTTTTGTCTCATTTGTTTTCAAAATTGTATCAAAATCATTCATAGTTCAAGACATTTGGGTCTTGATGAACTCCCCCTCAGCATCTTTGTGAAGCAAGACAACACCATCTCTGTTCATTGTAGCCTCAAGGTGTTTCCCATACTGAAATATCAATAAAATCTAAAAAAGAAATTACCTTAATTTTAGAAGAATTTTGCCCAAACAAAGTAATCTTTCAGAATCTTAAATTGGATCTAATATTCTTGCACTTTGTATTCAACTAATATCCTTTGTGTGAGCAGCTCTGAATGTTTTAGAGATAAATCTCCTATTTTTATTTGCATTGGTTTGCCTTTCTACAATTTAGGGGCATAAATTTCTCTAATATAGTCTGATTCTAAGATAGCATTCACAAGAAAATTTGCTTAAATAATGTGTGTGCCTTTGCTCTGACTGAAGCATACTTATCTGAACAGGGTTGCTTTTATGTGTCAAGGCCTAAGCCTCACTGTAGTGTTCTAAAATAACTCTGTTTTACAGCTGGGGAGCTCGAGGTAGGGTGTAGCCCAAAGATGCCTTTTGATAGCCAGGAGCAAAACCCCCTTCTTCTGATAGGGTTAATGCAAATCCAGTACAAAAACACTCCTTTAACAAGGATGGTATTTAAAATGTCAGTTCAAGCTGGTAGGTCATGATGGGTTTTTTTTTCCCCCTTAAAATTAATTGTTAAAGATTTGGAAAGTCAACATTGCTAAGGGTGGTGTTGTACCTAAAAAGCCTTTTGCAGTATGACTTCTGCTGGTGTTAACCTATGGTTCAAGCCTCCTTTGTCCTACACTCCCTGCTATAGTCAGTGGTATGCTCCGCAGATCTGCATTTAGAGAACTGCTGTGCAGCTGCCTCTCCTTAACAATTTTCCCCCCTCTGAGTTATCATTTATCGGCAGGAAGGGAAGACCCAGATGGCTAACAAATCCAGGATCTTTTCCAGTTGCTGCGGGTAAAATTAATGTGCTTGCTTGCATCTGGAACCTAGGATCTCAGCTTTTTTTTTTCAAACCAAACCGAACTAAAACAACAACAATGATTTCACTTGCAATAGGTGTAAAATGAAACCTTTTAAATACAAATGGCTGTAGTGGACAAGCCCCATCCAAAGGTTCCTCTGAAACTGCAGCTTTGGAGCAACTGAGTTGCAAACTCTGCAGCAGTGGGGGATTTAACACCCCTATTTCTCTCCTGAGCAAGGAAACTCAGAAAAGAGGGTTGGAATATTATGACAATCTACAGCAGGAGGTGCAATTCTGCCAGAGAGGCGTGTTCAGCAGAATTATCTGATGCCATGGGAAGCAGAAGACCTTGGTCCTCTCCCTGCTCCTGGCCTTGCCTGATTGCATCATTGCTTCCACTGCACCAGGGATTTTCTTGGCACACAGGATGGCTTCTTTGTTATCATAACCTGGCACACAGAGCAGCTGCTTTGCCCGCTCCTCAAAATGCAGCTGCAACACCAGGGTGCAGGCAAGGGCAGTGTACAGCCTCTCTCTTCCAGCTGGAAGCAGAATTTTTAATTAGGGAAAATTGTGACGGGTTTAGGAGTTCTGGCCAAAATCCTGAGGAAACCAACCAGAAAGATTTTAAGTTTACAAGCTGTCAGGCTTGTGGTTTTGCATCCCACTGGGTCTCTGCATGGACTATCAACTAGTGCCAGCTCTGGGGGAGTGCTGCAAGGGGGCACCAGGAAGGTCCTTCGTGTTTCTCATTCTCATTTTTTTCTTGGAGTCACACAAGTCCCTGTCTGTGAGGTCACAGCTCCAGCCAAAACATCTGGCAGTGGTTCCCAAGAACCTATAGGCACCAGGTGGCAGAGGGGAACTGGGTGCCTGCGGTGAAGAGTGCCAAGGAAGCTATGCTGAATGCTTGTATTAACACCTTGGGAAACTGTGATTAAAGTCTGATCAGTGAGTGAAACTCCCATCTGTGCCATCTGGTTGTCTGTCTTGCACCACTTTGTAAAGTGTAAGATTATTTAGAAGTGCAGTTTACGGGAAGAGACCTGTTTAGAAATGTGTGTCAAGCCTTTAGTTTAAGTTGAAGTCAAGGTCCCTATATAGAAAAATTTTAAAACTTAAATAGACCAAAGACTAATTCTATAATTACATACAAAAAAAGAGATTCTTTTAGAATGGCATTGACCATATTTCTTCAAATAATATAATGAATTAAAGTACCTTGGGTTGGCGATTGATTCTTTTTCTTCTTCTCTTACAGTAGGCAAACATTCACAGTCACCTGGAAAAGGGTAAGAAACAAGACTTTAGTTGCTCTTGTCAGTTTTTCTACATTTATTTCAAAAATGCATCATCTTTTATCATGCAGTCACTCTAGAATATCGATCTGCAGGTCCATTTCTGCACTCTTTTATCTGCACAGTCCCCACAGCATAAATCTTACACCTCCTTCCCTTTAATAGCTGTTGCCATAATTTCTTTAGTACATATATTCCAGTTGTTTTTGAGGACTGTCTCCTACACACTGCCACGGGGAGGGTTGTTTGTTAATCTTCCACTGCTGACAGTTGCACCTGTGCTTTATAGCCCAGCTGGGAATTTGGGGCTGGAGTTTGGGGAACACTAACACACACACAAGTATGTAAAATATTTGCTCCCTTCTCTCCACAAAATTTTAAACTATATTTTACACCACTTTTCTCCCGCGTAGTACACTTAATGCCTCTCTTTCACTACTGCCACTTAGCACGTTTTCTACAGGAGCTTACAGACCGCGAAGGTCAAAACCCCATCATGTGGAGCACTGTGCTAATGCAAAGAAATGCTCCAAAGAGCTTTATGTCCTGAAAAACAAAGCATGCCTAGTAGGTCAGGCAAATGAGCCATTTGGATAGAAGGCAAGGGACCAGGAATGAAAAAAATACCAGTGTTTCAGCATTTCCTAGCCAGTGAAATGCTATTAATGGTTCAAAATCAGGCCTTGGTTAACTCATGGCTTACCAAAGACCTGCATTTTTTGAGGAGATCCTTGAAGGACAATACAGACCCCTTAGAGATTTTGACTGAGGAACTCACCTGGGAGAAGAATGGGGGGAAAAATGCAAGATACTTAGAAGTAACTGAGAAGGCAGCTGAAGATGCTGCTGCTGGTAGTTACTGCGTGTTCTAATTGCTCCAGGGGCTGATAGCCTTGCAAGGGAGGGGAAGGACATATTCATAGGTTCCTGGCAGCAACTTTAAATAAATGGTGGTCTGAACTACAAGCAAATGCATATTTCTTCTACAATACCTCAATGTGGAGCACAAACCTGTAGAAATTCTGGAGACTGAAAGGACTAGATACTTCAGAGAAACGAGTATTTAGCATTAAAAATGTGTATTTAAAAGCACAAATAACATTCACAACTCTAAGTGTGTTTAATAGAAATGTCTACTGAAAACTGAAAACATTTATGGGTTTCCATCACATATGAAAAATAAACTCCCACACAAACTAAAATCCTCCTCTGAAAAATTCTACCCCTGACATTTGTTCAGTTATTTTAGTAGGAGGGAGTCAAGAGCACAACTAAAAATGTTGCAGGAAAAGCAGTGATACGCATACAAAACCCCTTCCATTGATTTCCTATGCATGGGATCTACATCAGCAGGCAAAAGAGGGAGGATGGAATAGAGGGGTTACCGTGTACCATTTTTGTTCATGCTGTTCATCCATTTATCAAGCTCTTCCATTTCTATCTCCATAACAGAGGGTGTGTCCTCTTCAAAAATAGGACTTGAGAGAAGAGAGGGGGAAAAAAGCATTACACAAAATTCTTAATTCAAACAACTTACAATGTAATGATTTTGTATGACTCTCTCATGATTCCAGACATATGTATTAGCTCTGGAAAGCCATCCTAGCCTAGAAATCTGAGAAGATGTCAGCCCAATGGGTGTGAACCAAGGGGCCACAAACAGATGCAAGGGAGCAGCGCTGAGATGCCAGTCCTGGGCAGAGGTAGGGCCAGCTGAGGCATAACACACAGAGGGACTCAGATAGTGCAGCCAGGGGCATGCCAGAGCACAGGGTCACTGCAGCTTCTTGAAAACTGTCCCTGCTGTAAATAAAAAACTAAAAAAAAAAATAAGATCATTTGTCCTTGCCTTCCTGGAACATATGACAGAAGTACCATTGCTCCAATGTTAAAAGCTGAAGGCCTAAAGTTGCATCCTATCTGTGACTGACATTTGCAGTGACTTCAAAAGGAAAGGTCATGAGTGGAGTAGCTGCATTTATTTTAATGCCTCTGCTTAGCTCCCTTTTGCTTATCATTCCTGCAGTCATATGATAGAAAAAATATTTTTGGCAGGAAAACCTTTTTTTTCCTCTTAGAGCCAATTCATGAACTTTCAGCATTGATTAGCAAGATGGAGCTCAGTAAAAGGTAACAATAAAAATTATCACTTTGGTATGAGCCGCCCAGCTTCTGTCTTGTTTTCCAAGCAACTAAGGCATTGCTCCCGTGGCAGCCAGGCAAGCCTTTCTGCCTCACCTCTGAGTAAGATGACAAACTTGAAAAACAGAGGAGCAAGACACAGAGCTCATTCTGAATAGTAAAAGCCTGTGATGAGCCTGGGAACCGATCCCCTTTGCTCATGGGGAGCAAGCCTTGTACCTCTTGCGGCTGAGGGAGCAGGAAGTGCCTAAGAGCAGGCGCAGTGAGGGCTGTGGGCAGCCCTTGCCTCAGTCACCACCAACTCTTGTTTTCCTGCTCTAGTCTTACACCTTCAGCCAGGCACTGAAGTCATACTTTAGCCACCTGTTGAGATAGCTGGTTCAATTGATGGCAAAAGATAATGATGTTTAGTGTACAGCTAAATTATAAGAGACAGTGAAGGAGACAAAGGTTAGAGTAAAAGAAATTTTAAAAAAAAGAATGATATTCATAAAATTTACCTTTTCACATTTTCACTTCCCAGCTCATCTGGAAAAGAAGAAAGTTGGTGTTCATAGTTCTGCGTGATATATACCCTGTTGTACTTCTACGATCCAGACTGCCTGCAAGCCTTCAATAGGGTCAAGTAAAATAGGTCGCATTTTCAAAAGGCATAAAAACTAAATTGCAGATGAAAGACAAAGCATCTTATCCTCTTTGTAATTTTCAGAGGACCTCATTATTTCGAATCTAAGAGCAGCTCATAATTAGCTCAGCCATGCTGGGAGGAAGCCCAATGTTGGCATTGCAGTGGGCAGGACAGGGGAGATGCACACTACTCCCTGCAAAACAGATGTGCTGAGGGAAATGGTATCCTGAGAAGGAACCACTTCTGAAAAAAACCTGTTTACTGGAAGCATTGGGACATTTTGCTTCAGATTACACTCAGGCAATCCAGCTCTGTCTGGAGACTTTGGGAGCCGCTCATGGGGAGAAGGGAGGGGGGAGTTGGACTGCATGGCAGATTAGATCTCAGGCAAATGAAGCTGAACTAGCCAGGTGTCAAAAGGGATCCAATGCTATTTATGACACCAAGACAAAGTGAGATGGGGGAAAAAAATGGTGTCACAGACATAATTCTGATAAATATCTTCTCCTCCAGGAATCAAGTGACTGAAAAACCTATCTTAAATCACCTTATTTTTAATTCATTGTTGCCAGTGGGTGATACCTCCCAGTTTTTCCAGTACATTCCCGGATTGCAGAGCCACCCTAGAACCACACAGCCATCTGCCCCAGCCTTGAGGATGCTCAAAATCCCAGGTCCAAGGGTTGGCACAATCCCTGGTTGGCACAGGGCATGAGATCCCAGGATTGTGTTCCTGAAAGGCACCACATTTCTTAACCCTCTGAAGAGTGTACCTGCATTTCAGTCATCCAGAAACAAGCAGGCAACTGGGTGTCTGATTGGAAATTCAGAGTTCGTTAGAGGGAAATTCAGTGATGAGGCAAATGCAGCCTAAACATGCCCTGAAAACTTGACTTAAAATCTGTGTTGAATGTGTTGCACTGTCTCCAGGCTGATGAACTTAGAGCTGCCCTCTGGCCATGTAGAGACACTGATATGACCATTTCAGGATTTCACTTACCAACTATGTGGTTTTAATATGACACCTCACTTTCTTTTCTGTGGCTTGACACTCCAAGTTACCAATTCCTTTGTTAACAGATCATGGCACCTTCCTGGAGCATTGCTCACCCTACTGCAGCACCCAGGCTGTCTGACCTCGCTCATTTGCTGTGATGTCTTCAAAGCAGCCACCACCCTATGGAACCAGGATCCCTTAAAATTGTTCCTTAAAATGGTTTTGCTTGTTCTTATTTTATTGAATCTCCAAGCACCTTTACCTTGTGCGCACTAGGGGCAATAGAAGCAATAATTTCACTTGCATAAAGTTGTTGAGCATAAAGACAGAACGAGCATTTGCAGCCACAGTTACATCCCTGAACATTCTCAGCATTTCCAAGAGCCAGAGATTGGTGCCAGGGCTCCCATGGGTGTGGCAGCATGAGCAGGAGGTGCCAAGAAGCAGAAGTAGCTCCCGCCCAAAGAGAGGTGCGTGACCAGGTACTGCTGGCTGCGGAGGATCCCTCTCTTACTTGTCAAATGTGCAACTACAATCAAGAAAGGGCATCCTATTGTAAATGTGGCGTCCCATGCCTCAAAATAATGTTCTGTTAATGTTGAGCACATCCTAAAAATAGCCTTTTGATGCACAAGAAGACGACTTTACCTTGCTTAGACTTTTTCCTTTTACGATGCATTACAAAAAATGTGATCAAGAAAATCAGCAGGACCAGCAGCGCCACAGGGACAACATATATCAAGATAGACTGTTCTGCTGCTTCCAGACTGTCCTCATCATTCACAGCATTCAGTTCAGTACTTGAAGAACTCTGTGTTTCAAAGCTGCTTTCAGTAGTGCTTGCAGTTACAAGTACTGGCTCATGGTCATCCACGGTCATAGGACCCGTAGTAGGAAGATGTGTTGCTGTAAAAGTGGGTGGTATCATCGATCCATCTCCTGATCCATCAGTTCCAGGGCCTGTCAAATGTATGAGGACAACTTAACATTTTAAGGGTTTCATTAGTATTATCAGTGAGTCACACTGTACAGCTTTAGTATTTACTTCCCATTTGATGTATTAAAAAAAACCCAAAACACCAGATGCCCCATACACACAGATTTGAAGTCTTGGGCATCGGATGTAAAATTACATCTCAAATTTGTCACAAAATCCTACCAGTCATGACCATGTTCTTTAGCTGACTTTTACTGGGACACGTCAGCATGCGTCATTTGTCTGCACACAGCTGCCTTGCACAAACAGACTTCTTTTCCTGCAGATTGGCATCCGGTCTTGCCCGCATGTGAAATTATTCTGCTTCTCAGTAAACCACGCCAGCCTGTTTTGCGTCTCAGTCTTGGTGCATACGTCCCTCCCCTTACCCAAGGAGTTAGGTACTTCAGGGAGACCATTATCCCTGGTTCACCAATTTCCTTGGTTCACTCATCTCCGTGTTTCTGTGCCTTTCTCAAATCTGCTAAATTTGTGTCACTGTGAAAAATAGAATTTGTGAAAGGAAGTCTGAAGGATGCAAAAGCTGCTGACTTCCACTTCTGCATGGACTAGAAGAGGTGGTAGTTACACGGGGACATAACTGCATACGGGTCCAGTTAACTGTTCCTCTCTCTGATCCTACAGGCTGCCTGAAGGAGTGTGTGGCAAAGCATCAGTGCTGGGTATTCCCTGTAGGTGCAAAGACTGAGGGTTTTGAACTTTGATCTCAGTTCTGGTTTCATTTATCATGCATTTTGCAAGAAGAATGGCTAAAATTGGCTGTGTTGGTAATAGTGAAACAAGTGCTTTTTGTGTGTCTAAGTAAGACTGTCACAGAGTTTAAAAGCTTGAAAGAAGTACAGCAAATTCTGGGCTGATACTGTGTTCTATACTGATGCCAAAAATCCTGTTGTAGCCAAAGGTGCAAGAATCAGTCTTTAGATAAATTACAAAGCAAAACGTTCAATAATTTTTCTTGGCATGAAATTAAATGATGGGGTTTTTGTGTTGTCTGCTCTTTCAGATACAATGCTGGCATGGTGCACATCTCATATTATGCAACACGGCAGTATGGGATTTCATGACTTTTGCAATTACATGTTTCTCCTCGTTCTTGTAAAGTGCCGGGCAGCCAGAGTTTCCACTAGAGTTAGCAAGAGCTTAAGGTTTTCAGCACCTCGGTGCTGGCATTTCCAGTCTCACAGGACTGGAACCAAAAGTACTTAGCATTTTAAATGCTTTTGTAAACACATTAATCTTCATAATGGCCCTGAGAGATGAGCAGTTATCATCTCCATTTTACAAATGAGAAATCAGAAGGACAGGGATGCTGTCCTTCCCAGGGATGCCAAGTGAGAGAGAAAAACTGGGATTAGAGCGCTATCTCTTGCTTAATCCACTCTGCAGCATCTCCTCTCCCACCAGATTTGTCTCAAAGAGGATATGAGTATTTCATGAGACTGTATTCAATGAAACCCAATTTCAGATGAATAAAATGATTTGAGTGTGACAGCAGTGTTTTATCTAGATTTTTATGCTGCACATATCACACAGGCATCTGATTGTTTCATCCTTTCCTAAAAACTAGGAAAGAATTTGAATACTTAATGTAATACTGTGAAGGTCACCAGACTCCTGCACCACAATAGGACAATGAAAATGATAGCTCTTCTGTGGCAAAGCACTTTGTAACAATAGTCTTTCTGTCTCTTCTGTATTTAGTATTTCAGTCAAGAGCAAAACACTATCTCTGCCTCCCTTGCAGGTAATGACCCCTTAGGTGTGTGCTGCTCCACCCCTTCCCATGATGTGCTGGCTGTCCTTAATCTTATTCAGAGGACAGGAGGGAGAGCTCCTCTCCCTTATTTGTTTGGCTGTTTGACTTCTCTTTTCCAAGGTAGTTTGTAGTTCCCAGTGCCTGCAGCCACTCCGTTTCAATTGCTGTTGTGCAGAGTAGCAAGGCAGCACTAGAGATGTCTGTGCTGCAGACTGTGGCATGATGGACTGTGCCACAGGCAGAGCTGATGGCCCACCGCAGCTTCACTGAGCCTCTTCAATGACCTTGCTTCATTTTCCTCCTCTAGCCACCGCCCTTGAAACCCATTGCCTGCCACATTTGATATACTGAGAGGGAGAAGCCTGTTGCTTAAAATAGGGAAAGGGTGTGGAGAAAATAACTTACTTTTCATTTACTGGTAGAGCTAAAATGGATTTTTCAAATGTCTAAAGCATGGTGTGGCTTTAAAGCAAAGCAAACAGTCACACCTCATTAACTGCAGTGATAAACTTTCAGCTGCAGAGTATGCTGTGCTTGATTTCCGAGAGAGACTTTTCCAGTATCTCTGCTACTTTGCCCGGTTTTGAACCATAAAGCAGACTTCAAATCATTTGTTGCTGTGTGAAATAGAATTACCTTTTCTAGTCTCAAAATGGCAAATCACAGGGAGTGACCTTGCTGCCACCTATTTTTGTTCACTTTGCATAATTCCAGGGACAAAACAGCATCTCTCTGGGAACACCATTTCCTCTTAGAGAGAATCTTTTCTCTGACTGAATTAAATACATCTTTCAGCAGAAGGCCAGCCAATTGCACAATGTTCTTGCAAGGATATTGCTCTTATTTCCTGCATTTTACCTGCTGCCTCAACACATCCCACTCCTCCATCACCTCTGAGGAGCAGAGCTCAGCCTCAAGGGATGCCTCACCTGTCACCCAGCAGTTGCTCTCACTCTCAGGCCACACACACATCACCCTTTTTACACAGTAGGAAAGCACAGCCTGCACCTGTGTTGGCCCGGTGACTTGCACCAGGGAAGGATTTGTGCCTCCAGTCTGGCAGGGAGAGTCGGGCTCAGGCCTCCCAGTGCAGCTGTAGCACCTGCCACAGCTACCCACCCAGGCCACATGAGACACACGTGGTTGACCTCAAGATAGTTGCTGTTTTTCATAGTGTTTCTATTTAAAGTGCTCAAAATAGCCAGTGGGCTGTGTTGCAGCTGGCCCCGGTGCCTGTTTTGTGGGGTGAATGAAAGCTGGGCATTACAAGGTTTGGAGCAGGGCAGAAGAGCATCTGAAAATTGGAGATTCTGTGAGGTGCTGTTCAAACATTTTCTCCACGCCAGATTTGCAGTGATAATTCATGCCATGATCTGTCTTGTCAGCTGTGCTGAGGTTTCATCTTGCAGAGATCTACTTGCTCCCTGCAAATGGGAATCTGACTACAGTACAGCATGACATTCAGGATGGAAAAGCAAGGCCAGTGGAGTGCAACAAAGAGCAAGTCACACGTGACCATACAGATATCTCCTTGACTTTGCAAAGCCTGTGCCCTTTCTCTTGTTGAGCTCAGCCTCATGCTGTTGGCTACAGTCCAACATCCATACTCATCCCTCTGCATATCTTGTCCAAGGAGCAAATGCTCATACAACAACCACATTGGCTTCACCTTTGTCCAGACCACCTGGGGCATGCGTGCTGGTGACTTCTTCCCTTGTCAAGGGAAGTGGATGGGAACACACCACAGCTTCAGCCCAGCCTGTACTGCCACTTCCCATGCTTTCAAGAGCAGAAGGGAGAGGGGCTGGCATGCAGCTGCATCCGACTGTGGTGGGAAGGTGGACACAGCTGGAACTGGAAGCTAAGAAGCTGGAGCTGGAAGTTCTCAGGTTTCCACAACAGAGGTATTAGAGGATCTAGTACTCAAGGGACCAAAACGCTTGAGCAGGCACTAGCAGCATCTCATAAAAGGTTCAATTAACAGTTCTTAAAATTTATGGAAAAGCTGTATCTCTGTATGCAGATACCATGCTATAAGGTATTACTCAATATTTTCTACTTTAAAAATATGCTTGGTTCACTGATGGACTTTGCTTGATTTTTGGAGGTGTTCCTAAACCTGCTTTTCATGGGAGACAGAGGCAGTTGAATATACCAAGAGGTTTTACAGATTGGAGTCTGAAGAACTACATCTCAATCAAACAAACAACATTTCTGTTTTTGCAGCATTTGTTCCTCTGAGGTTTGTGCTGCAGCACTCAGAGGTGGTGATATGGGCTTCCTGGTGAAGTAAGCAGGCAAACAGGTTTCTGAACTCACTTGGATGCAAGGCAAAAGAAAATACCAAAGGAAAATAGCAAAGGAAAATAGCTGGCAGTCAGCACATTCAGCTCTGTCGCAGAACCATCAGTCTCTCTGTTGCCTTGCCATCAGACTCAAGGACTGGGGTCTCTCAAGGGAATTTTTTCAAATTGCACTATAGTGCCTACTGGCAGAAGAAAAAGCAGTGAGATAGAGAAAAAGCAAGAGCTATGTCAGTGGGATAGCCAGGCTTACTAGTTTGAAAGGAAAATTTTTGTTTCTCCAAACTTTCCCATAAGCTGTAAAAATTCAGTGAAAGGAAGAGTCATAAGCAGGTGACAGAACAAGAAAAGGCTATAAAGCTGAAATAAAGTTACCATATCCTATATCATTCTGCTCCATATACACCTTGCTTTGGTGGTATAGTCATAGCACTCCACATGGTCTGTATCATCCTCTCATGT
This sequence comes from Dryoscopus gambensis, assembly GCA_013389985.1. Lineage (NCBI taxonomy): Eukaryota > Metazoa > Chordata > Aves > Passeriformes > Malaconotidae > Dryoscopus > Dryoscopus gambensis. The sequence goes on along the minus strand of WEIT01004240.1, from coordinate 87,357 downwards.
ATTGCTTGGCTCATCCCTGCACTGTTCCTCTCCCCACATTTCAGGTTGCTGTAAGAAGGGCTGGTCCTTTCCATGGCCAGGGCTTGCCCGGCTGCCTGTTGTGGCAGGTCTCGCCTGTCAGTCTGGCTGGAAGAGGAATCCTTAAAAGCCTGCAGGCTAGCTGTTGGGAGCATACACTTCTCTGATGAGGGAGCACAAGCATTTCAGGGTGGCTAATCTGTAGACAAGATCCTATTAAAACGAGGTGCTTAGAAAGCGTTATCTAGGTATAACCTGAAAGAGGAAACAACTGTTTAAGCTCATTTATACAAGATGGAAACTGCTTTTCCTTACTGTATTTGTATCCAGCTGAAGTGCTGCATTAACAGCCGGTGCTGCAAATTCAGTCACACATCTTAGAGTCAAACTGTGAACCTGCAGTCTCATTTCTCACCCCCAATACTAAAGGCTTTCCAGACCAATTTATGCATTTAGTTGCTTCTACTTAATCTGATGGCCTTCTAGCTCTGCATCTGTGATACCCGTGCGACCTCATTGTGAATGCAAATCTCTCAGTGCTCCTTGCTCTCAGAAGGATCCTGAAATTAAAGATTCAAAAGCTCCAGAGGCTTTCCAGCTATCATAAAATCTCTTGAGGGAAAAGAGACTGGTGTCACTGACTGAAAATTAGTATACAATCTTGCTGATGTAAATGAGAGAATTTCTGAAATGTCCCTGAAACACTTGAATAAAACACAGTGAATGTTTGTGTGTCTGGATAAAAGGGAGGAATGGCAGTAAATACAGAGGAGAAATTGATGTGTTCAGTAGAAAGGATTTTTCATCTGCTTTTTAGGGCACTGCACTTTGGAAAGAGAAAATGTAGCAAATCCTCATTTCTTACATTGTTGCTTTGCTCGAAAATTTTAACGGGTGACTGTAACGGGTTCAAACCCATTCTCAGTTCATTACTCTAGGGGCGGACAGGTCAAAACTACTGCTCCCTTAGAGACCTTGGCTTTGTAGGGGAGGCAACCTAAAAGGCACTTCTCTGCCAAGGAGAGAGTCACTGTCTGTGCTCGTGGTACAAGCTGCTGAATATCTGGATCTTGGATAGCTGTGTTTCTTTGAATGACAATTCAAAACAATAGCACAGAGACATAGACAAAATAAAGCACCACCTGCAACTACCCCAGCTCTTCCACTCGGCAATCTTATATGTTTTACTGATCCTCTCCCTCATACATTTTCTTGGTCCCCATGTCAGACCACTTAGGCTGCAATTTCCCATGTGTTTCACCAAACACATAGCCTGGGAAATGACTCGAGGGTCAGAGCCTGTTCCTATAAGCTACAGTCTTAATTAAGGGTCTTAATGCTTTACTAGGGTCAGTACACACACCTAGGTAGGTTTTCAGGGCTGCTGCAAGGCTGAGCACTGAGTACCGTCCCCTACAATAGAGGCGATGCCCTGCACTGTTACCTGTAGGGCTTCCTGACTGCATTAAAACAAGGGGAAGGGAACTGGTGCAAACCCCAATGTCCCCTCACTATGGAGCTGGGAGAAGGCCAGCATCCAGAGCTGAGACCTCAGGAATGCTCTCAGAGCTACTGGATTGGAGAGACTGTAGCATAGCAGGGAGAAAACCATCCATAAATCACAATCCAAGTGGCAAGACTAGGCTTTTACGAGGCTCTGGCATGGTATGGGAACAAGACTTATAAAGACTTTAATCTGTCTGTGCTGCAAGATTTAATCATATGCTGTTTCCCTACTTCGTAAATGGTCTCTAGACAGTAGACCACTTAAAATGTGAAGACTGTGTCTGGCAAGAGGTGAAAAAGCTCCCTTAAAGGTCCTGCCCTGTTGATCTGTAAGCAAGGAAGGGTGAGAGCAAAGGATCTCCCTGGGAGGCTGCTCTCATTAGAGGGGTTCCTGACCCACCAGTGCCTGTGGGGTACGTAAGCCCTACATAAACTTTCCCCCCACCAGTTTAATTTCCCCCCCAAGGCTCAAGTTTACAACTTCCCTGTCCCATCCTTGCAGAGTACGCCCCCAGGTACATTTTGGGGCTGGTTGCATAAGCAAAAGCCACCTTTGTATGGGGAGCAAAGGTGGATGCTCTCCTCCCCTTCCCGTGTGACTGTGGATTGGCTATGTAGAGTCAGAGATGACAGGGCTTGGGGAGGGCTCTGGCAGGACTGACTCACTCCCAAAGAGGAACCATACCAAAATCAACCAGAATTTAAAGGTGGACCTACTGGTAGGAAGTGTCTGATGGCAGTGGGGAGTGGGTTGGGGCACCTGGTATGTGACATCTGCCTGGTGCTTCCTGGAGCCTCTAATGCCCATTGCAGAGAAGGGCAGGGGGGCACCGAGTCAGGCTGAGGAGCCCCGGGACCAAGGCGTCCCCCCCACAGGGGCATGGTGATGAAATAGTAGCTTTCAGTACGCTGCACACGAGCTAAGGAAGCAGGAGCCTGATCACTCTGCATTGCCTTCACTGCCTTTGTTGTACTCCTCCGTTTCCCTGGGAGCTCTGTTTTGCTCTGCCCAGGGCAGGATTTTTGTTCCTCTGACCGCTTTGATTCTGAGCTACATTCAGTGCTTGCAGCATATTTTTCTCAAGTGTCTGCAGTGCAGCAGGGCTGTAGTAACAAAGCCAAGCCCAAACCATTTTATACTTCACAGCTCGCTCTTGCAGCTAAGCCAGTCTCCTAAACGCAAGCAGCTCAACAGCACGCCAGGAGCCTGCAGCCCGGCTCTACACCCTGCTTATAGTGCTGTTTTCCAGGGAAAAAGGGCCCGCACCAAACCACCGATTCCAGCAGTGCATTTTAGGATATTAAGAGAAGAAGTCCAGTGATATCTGAGAGTGACACTTCTTTCCCTGCTTTCTGTAGAGCTCCTGCTCGCTACAGCGGCACGCAGGCAGCAAACACCCCTAGTCCGTACCGAGGCACTTTGGAAGGGATTTGTTTGACACCGAACGGCTCATAAGCACCCCTTTGGCAAGGTTTCACTACAAGAGCTGCCTGTCATGTTCAGTCGCTGGCTGCCAAAATGCCAGTGGAACCAGTGACCCCGGCAAGCAGGGGAGAGCCTCTGCGACGACACCCCAGCGCCTCAGCATTTTGTCACAAGTGGCTTTTCCACTCATGGCCCTTCCCTTCAAGAGGGTCAGGACCCAAGTCCATGGTGTCGGCCACTTTGTTCTGCAGCTGAGAATTCAAAATATTTGTCTCCGGAACCGGCGGAGTTAGGTACAAACCAGTTTCAGTGCACCGGGACTGCGGAAATCGGCAGTCACCTTTTGAATGGAAGCAGTGCTCTGCCTTTAACTTTGCTATTAAACACTGATGGTATGGGTGTGGAGTTTAAAAGGTTCAACAAATAAGTAAAATTAGAAGCAAAATGCCTGATAGGTCGACACGGAAACTCCGATTCTCTACACACCTGCAATTTAGGAAACGTAGGAATTGCAGGATTTCTTTGCTGCTGTTCGGGGATAGGTCTGAGAAAAAAAAAGTCAAAGCTTTGAACACGACAGGCAACTGAAAACAGAGAGGGTAAACACAGCAAAAAGCAGCAGAGAGCAAGTCCCCACAGATCTCCCAGTGCTCAGTTTGGAGGGTGTTGCCCTCCAACTTGGTCCCATTGCTGCAGGCAAGACACGCGGTCCCACCTCAGCAGGAGAAAGGCGTTTTCTTACTCACCATCGCCGGGAGATCCTCCAGCCAGCGCCAGGGCAGAGAGCAGGGTGATGAGGGCAGGGCTCCGCATGCTGCCCCAGCAGCGCTCCCACCTGAGGGGCGCTCCGGCAGCCTCCCTGCTGCACCCGAACATCTACATTTCCTGCTTCCTGCCGGGGAGCATCTGAGCTGCATTTCTTGAGGAGATGGACTCTCTTTGATGGGTTTTAGGAAGTGATGTAATTCCGTCTGGGCCTGTCAAACGAGCAATGATTGCAAAAGAAAGAAGAAGAAAAAAAAAAAAACCAGAAGTTGCTCTTCAGGCACGCACTTGGCTGAAGCACCTTTATGCTGTAGGTGAGAGAGCTCCTGCTCTCTTCTCCTTTCACTCCTGACTTTTCTGCCTTCTATCTTCATCCACACACACTGCCACAGATCATACAGATAAAAAATCAGACACAAAACTTCATGTATGTATGTTAGCAGGGAGGGTTTATGTCATTTTTCAGGGTGGTTGAGCAAGAAAATTTCAATAGTGCCTCCCCTCATGCCTTGGTTCTCAAGCTCATGCCCCCCATTCAGCTGGGAGACTGCATGCATTTACAGTCCCAAAAGGCAATCCCCAAGTGGGCTGTCTGCAGCAAATGGGATGAATGGCTGGCTCTCTTAGCAGCCTGTAACTGAGTATTCTGGGCTGGTTTGTGCTGAGGAAGAGGAAAAAGCAGAAAACCACATCGGTTTCTGTTATGAGCAGGTGGCTTAGCTAGAAAGTGCTTAGACACCAGTGTGTTGATGGCTGTAGATGACAGGGGACAGAAGGTTTCAATCCCCACCAGGATGCAGGGCCTGGTATGGGGGGTCCACAGTGCCACGGTTGATGGAGGTGGCAAGGGGCAGATAATCCTGCCTCCCTTCCTCACTCCTCTTGATTTTCACTTCCCCTTGGCAGTCTCTGTCTGGATGGGCAGACCCTGGCTGTTGCCCCCTCTAAATGCTGCCCTGTCCTCTGTTCCCACCACCCCATCACTCTCCACCACTCAGAAACACGTGAGGGCTGGCCAGGGGCTTCCACATATTGCCTGTTGCTGGTAAGAGCAATGGAGGCTTAAAAATTAAACCAAACATTTTAAATCTTCTTCCTATATAGAGTGGGCCTAGCCAGGGCCAAGGATTTGGATCTGGATATAAACCATACATGTACCCAGGCAGGGAGAGTGGCTGGACCATGGGTTTGGGTTGTTCCACCGTAGAAATAAGTGCTAGGGCTAAAATTCATCTCTCTGATTTGAGGAGAGTCTGCAATCCAGATTTTACTCTGGAGCATCCCGGGTTAGAGCCATTTTAAGTAGTTGCATAAAATTTTCCAGTAATAATCTACGGAAGGAGGGTTGAATGGTGACTGCGTAGGGGCTTCCTAGTACAGCCCCTAGACATCAGTCTCCATCAAAATCTGACTTCTCGTCAGAATTCGTTGAGTTCTGGAATTTGTTGAAGGTGGTGAATTTTTCTGTTCAGATTGGTGGGAAGTGATCAATTGCTGCTTTGCTTCTCCAGCTACTAAGTTTTCTTAACACACTGATGCTTTTATAGGTCATTAGTTATAGGTTATTTAGCTTGAGTAGCTGAGAAATAGGTCAGTGATTCATTTAATGACCAGCTTGATAGATTTAAGCCACTTGAATGATATAGCTAACTAGAAATCTGAACTGGTTGCTCAGTATTGGCAAGGAATGTTTATGAACTTCATAAAATAGAGGGGGGGAAAAGCAAAGTTACAACATTTGCACCTACAAGAAAATGAAGGGGAACTTTGAGTTTTGAAACCACTACACTGACCAACTAATTAATATTTCTAGGAGATATACTTCAGTATGATGTCATAGTCATTTAGAATGACACTTATCAGACAGAAGTGTCTGTGAAGTGAAGAGGTGAGACTTCCCAATACTTTTAAGATTTTTCCGTTAAAAACTGACAGAAACTCCAAGGATTAGTAATAGAGTCTAATTGACATAGACAGTTTGAATGACAGAAGTCCAGAAATTGAGGCTACCCAGGCATCTGCTATATGCTCTGCTATATGCTCGGAGGTGAACTTGTCTAGTCTGGCAAAAGAAAACTGATAATGGGCCAGTGCCCAGCACGGGCAAAGCCTGTCTGTGTTTTCAGGAGCAGAGTCTCAGATCCCAAGGCTGTCATTATTGTCCATCCTCAGCTTTCCTTTAATTTTAATCAACAGTCAGTAAAGTCTTACTATTTAACACTATTTTCATTGCTTTAACATGCAGAAAAGATGTGCTATACTCCTTTCCATTTCTTCCCCATCTCCTTCCCAAGTTTTCTGCTCTAATACCACATTGCCTGCAAACACGTTCTGATTTATCCTGCCTTGCATATTTGTGGTTTTGCCCCATTCTGTAGACTTAGCCCAGCTCACTCATCCATTACTAAAACATAAACCTAGACAGAGAAACTAGAAGGGAAAACAGGAAAGGATTTGTGGGGTTTTTTGTGTCTTTGCTGCATTTTAACCTCATATTTCTAATGTAAAGAACTATATCTTTTTCTCTTTTCCCTTTTAGCCTTTCTACATCAGTGGTAGCATTTCCCCTCAAGTTCCTACCAACTATTATTGACAAATGTTTGGCTAACAACTCATCACTGCCCCTTGAAAGCAAGATAGCTATCTACTGCTGTGTACACAAGTATGATTTCTAAGGCAAATAAAAGTACAGAAAATGTGACTCTTGGCCTTAGTACCTTTTAATTAAGATTTTAGAGGGATACAAAGGCGTTTTGGCATGCATTTGACTATTTTATTTTTTTTTAATTGTAGAGAAAGAAGAATGAGATATTTTGGATGTGGACACATCAGGCTCTCAAGCAAGGCCAGTTACCTTGGTCCATCATCCCCAGCAGCATTGGGATCATGCTCCCGGGAAGTCCTCCCAGCAGGATCCCTTTTGCCTGCCTGGGAAACAAGGTTAGTACTTTTGCCTTGGTTGTTTTCTTCAGCCTCATGCATCTCTCTTCATAGTAGAAATACAGAAACCAAAAGCTGTAGTGACAACCTTGCTGCAAAACAAGCTTATGTATTTGGAAACCCATGTGGCTTCAGTCACGGATGATTTTGTAAGAGGGTAGAGTATACCTGATAATTTCATAGGCCTTAGTGCATTTACTAGGATCTACAATGCACCTTAGCAAAATGAAGTGTCTTTTCACAGGTAAAACCACTAAATTTTCTGGGTGCTTACAATGTATGTCACCCATCTGGAAACATTTGTGCATGTTCAATGCTACTGTTTCATCCATTTTTATATTATAGAGGGCATCTCTGAGCACCAAGACAGGCTGTTTGCTAGTGTTCTTCCCTAATAGAGAAGGATTTGCATCACTGAGATTACAGGATGTCATCAGAGTGGCATTTTCAGAAAAACAGAAATGTATTGCAATGCTGCAGCCACTTCGCTGATGCTCTTCTCGTTCCTTTTTCCTGTGAGAACAACAACAGCGAAACTTTTGCAAGTGATGTGGCAAGCTGATGGCTAGTTACAGGGCTTTTATTACAAACCTGCTAGTGCAGCTTGTCTGCTGCAGACTTCATCAGCTAGTCCCTTAATGACTTGTTTCTGTCTCTGACACGTCAGAGAAAATTTTATCTGTCCTTGAGAAAAAACGGATAAAATTTTCCCACAAGTTGCCGTGAAAGAATGGAAAATAGCAGTGTATTGCAATTCACTGCAACATTAAAAAAAATCATCAAAGCAAAAGATTTTTGTTCCAAGCCCACAGGAATCTTCTCGAGTCAGCCAGAGTGTCAGCTGCAATGGCACTTCTGCAGGCTGCTGAGCTATGTAAGATTTGCAGAATCAAGGCTAAAATCCAGATCATCCTTGTGTAGAAATCTCATGGGGATCTGGAACCACATCCACAGTTGTACTTGTTTCAGAGCAGGCAATGCCTGACTGAGTTGCAGATGACAAAGCTCTTTCCAACAAATCAATTCTAGATTATATGGAAAGACAAGTTACATTTTATTTCTGCCACAGAGGTGCTTCAGGAAAAGTTTTAGATCTTTCTGAAACCAATGCCACCAGTATAAATTAGAACAAAGCTTGGAACAATGAGATGTTGTCCACAACTGGGACAACATAATATAACTAAAATGAGAGTGACAGTAAAAGCATAAAAACAAGTATCTGCCAGTTTTGAGAATCTCTTTGCTTAACTGGATTTGTAATTGTCCTTTGTTTTCTTTTTCTTTATTTTCTTCCTTGTGCATAGCACAGGCTGTTATATCATGCCGATAATATTTTGGATACTTCAACAGGAACAGAAATAAAATACAAAACTAAACTTGAAAATATCCAGATGTTTGTATTTACAAAATTTTACTTGAAAATATTCAGATGTTTGTATCTAGGTTTCCTTTAACAAAATAAAAATGGGTTCAAATAGAGACTTCTAAGATTGAAAATCTCTGAAATTGAAGAGGTCTCAGGGTGCATCAAGAGCACTGGCAGACTTATATTGAAGTGTAGCTGGACACTTCATTTCTACTCATTTTTGGGAAAGCAGTACATGGATTATACATTTTGTACATGCCAAAAGATTTCTAAGTTATTTGTGACTTGTGTACAATCCTAAAATAGACAATGCCTCCATTCTATTGTAGTGACTGTGTTTTGAAAGATGTGTCATCCTGGGAGCTCAGCTTTCCCTCAGGCAGAATCCACAGCTGAAACTGCACTTCCAAAAGGACAGAGTCTGGTCAGCAAAGTCATCTTGTTATTTGACCACTAGAGAAACACAATTACTAGCTGTTGTAGGTAGTCCCCAGCAGAACTTTCCTTTAGCCTAGTGGGGATTTACCCATAAAATCCTTTACCCACAACCTTCCTAGACTCCTATCCTTGAAATCTAGGTGGGACTCCATGAGGTCTATCTTTGTCTCAATGCAGGTTGGATATAGGTGGGACGAACTCCCCAAAGTATAACATCGGGGTTTGTTTTTTTTTTAAAGCCTGCACTCATCTCAATGCTACCAGCTTCACATTCCTTTTGGTAGCTAAATAACAAGTGCTTTGTCCTAACTTTGCCACTTCAGAGGGCTCCTGAGCTCCAAAAGTGGCCATGCCCTTTTCTGCCCCCAAAACTGTCTGTTTTAACATGTAAAACCTAGGTGTTTGGCCTGGATGCTGCGCCCCACTTATTTTCAGAACTCTGCAGAGCACCCTCATGAGGCATGAAGCCATGAGCATCCAGACAAGCAGCCATGGCCCGAGCAATGCAATTCTGAGAACTGAATTTTCAGGCACTGTTATTCATTGCAACATATCACTACTGTGAGAGAAATTTACAATTTATTAATCTTTTATATTTTGTTCTTTCGAGGCCAGGGCTGGAATGAAACTGAAATAAAAACCATCAGTTTTTAAAAAGGCTTGGGCCACCTTCCTGACCTTTTATTTATGAATAAATCAGGCTTTCGCTTCTTTGTGGAACAGCACAGGGATTTATTAGTTAAAGGTTTGTCTCATTCTTTGAAAATGATTCTGCACATGTTGTATTAGGGTTTAAGCTGGAATTAGAGACTGAAATGATATAAATAGAAACATAAATTTTCTGCAGGATTGCAATGCATCCCAAACTTGTATTAAGTGTACAGTTGAAATAAACAATCCAAGTCCTACTTAAAGGAACAAATGGGTCATCCAGCACTGCAACTGTTGTCAGGAGAGGGTCCGCTTCCATTCTCAGTCAGGGGTTAAGGAACACATCTGACCAGAAGTGGACCCCAAAAGTAGAGCCATGTAACAAGGTAGGAGGAATTAATTTGCTTGAGATGCCTCACAGAGGGATGCAAGTGTGTTCAAAAGCCTGTTCAGAACAGAAGCTGACTCCTGAGTCTCCAGTATAGGGAATAAAGCTGTTTTGTACGGAAATGGCTGTGCAGGCACAGGAGGGGAGCAGACCTCACAGCACACACAGATACATGGCAGAAAATACAACTGTAGTGCTAAAGGAAGCGTTCGTGCAATTTAGAAAAGACTTCAGAAAATGGAAATTTTCTGTGGCTGCTCCTGGGAGTGAGAGAAGAAACATAGCCTGGATGTCCCACACAAGGATCAGAGCCTTGTCTGGTCACAGGCTTTCATGGGCCAGCTCACTTGATAGATGCTTGGCCAGCAACTTAAATGGGGAAAAAAGCCATCAGCTGGTAAATTATCTTTACATGAAACGTCAGTGCTGTGAGCCTTACATGGAGGTGCCTACTCAGTAGTTGTCACTTCCAAGTCAATGCTAGTTTAAGATCTGGATTTTAAAAGTGCACAGTGCTCTGTAGAAATTGAAACATTTCTCTTAAAGAGATAATAAAAAATAGATTAATGAAGTAAAGGTTTGAAAACCAAACACAAATCTGTCTTGTGTGCAATCACTGGGGAATTTAGTAAAATGAAGATTAGAAAGACAAGGTACTTGAGGGAAAGTAAGCTAGATGTTTTTAAATCCTCCTTTCTTTCATTTCTAGGGTGCTTCAGTTGGATGTCTGAAGGTATTTTCTCAGGTGTGAACAATTCATAAGAAGAGAATAAAATCTGAAAAGCACATTCCTTCAGGAATACTAGACCATAAAAAAACACACCAGCACATCCAAACTGTAATGTGAGACTAAGATTTTTCCAGCCACACCTAAAGTATCTGAAGATAATCTTTGATGTCCTAAAATAATGCTGCTTAAATGTTGCTTGGTACTTTTTTAGGCTGTGACAGCTCTCATTTGATCCTCCCATCTAGGTCCCTTTCTCTATTCTTGAATTAGATGTTCTCATGTTTTTCCTTTGCATATTTTCACTGTAATTACTGAACTTAACTCACAAATAGTTAATATAAGTCCAGACACTAAAGAAACATTAAAGACAAGCTTTTTTAAAGCTTCTCAGATACCTAAAGATGCAAATAGCCACTAACTACATTTAAGAGTATGGATATCTGATCTGGGGCAAATTTTCTTCCTAGATGATTTGAAAAATTTATTTTCCATAGTTTGTCATTTGAATACTTTTAAAGAACCTAACCCAAGCACTCAGTTCTAGTGTAGTGTTGTGAACCAGCATTTAAAATCATGGAAGCAGCCTCCAGTCCTGTCACAGTCCAGCTTGCAGAGTTTGAGGACATATTTAAGCATATAAATAGTCCCAGTAGAATTAAAGAAACAGCATCCAGCTTTAAACCAGACAGATATTAAAGGAAAAAAGTGTGATAGTCTGATATCACAGAGAGACTGTATTTGTAATGTGTATGCTAGCAAGAGGCTAAATTAAGGCTGTTTGGATGGCTCTCAGCCTGCGTTTCGAACATGTGCCTTTTTAACTTCAGGCCCCTGTATCAACATGTGCTGCTGCTCCTGAAGGCACTTTGCCTGCTCCTCGATGCAAGTGTAAACTAGGACTGAAGCAATGAAACATAGCTGATTATTTGAAAATTACCATGTTATTGAAACATCTTTTAAAAAAAAATATGCAGTTAAAGCATTTTCTGTACGGCACTACATTGTTAATACTGGTTTGACCATCACAAATGCTAATACGTGACACATCCCTTTGTCAGGGTGATTGTATTAAACCCACACATCGCTAACTCAACAAGTTTTCAACAGCCTTTGCAATGCCAAGGATGCTGTTTCAGAAATTGTACACTTTTGCCTAGAATCTGAAATCAGACACCATGCTGAAACCTGGAAACTCATGTTTCTGCACCCTTATTTTCAAATGGCAATGTGAGTAGAGTTGCCTACAATACTTATTTCTCTGAACACAGCACCCCATCTCAACACAGGGTGTATTTAACCACTGACGAGGTCTTCACACAGGTGATAGTAATTTCTGGTAATATCCGTCCAAAATGCCATCAGTCACAACCCAGGGAGGGATATGCTGAGGGCATTTGTGGCAGAAAGCATTGCTTCTCAACACCCTGTGTTTAAATCTAACTTTCAGTTCAGTATAGCTGACTGTAGTGCTGCAAGACTAACTGAAAAAAAAATTGCCTTCTGACTGAGTCTGGCATGGAGAGAAATCCTTTTCGAAGAGCTGGGTTGGATGTACTGTAACACATTTTCAGGGGGATCCATGTTTTGACCAGTATCTGTGACGGCAGTACAGGATGGCATACCTTCATTAAATGTTTATTTTGTTTCTATAGAGAGCTGTGACAGCAAAATATACTTCAGTAGATATACTAGCAGCCCAATCACACATTCTAATAACAGTACACAGACTGATACCCCTTAGCTCCTGTGCCTCCTTTTCTATGCATCTCTCTGTGCCACAGTCACACCCCTGCGCCAAAGTGTAGGTGCACCAAGCGTGGTCTGAAGTGAGAAGATCGCGGCTCTGACAGGCTGCCACCTTGCCTGTATGCTGCCCTCTGAAGCTTGATCCTGTGTCAGAATGTACAGGTTTTGCACTTAGGTGTACCCTTAGTACGAGGCAAGCAATTCTGAAATTCTGTGAGAACTGGCATTCAGCCAGTTACAGGCAGACGCAGCAGGAATAAAAACAGTCAATCCTAACTAATGGCTGCTAATGAAACCCCTGATTCAAAGAACTGTAGATATGATCCTATAGGAAGTAGAAGCTTCCTGGAAGTGAATGTATAATTCCTCTCTTAATCCATTTTGGTTCTGAGTACTTGTGAAGCTTTATGTCTTCTACCATGTCTGCAAAGGTCAATCCACACCTAGCCTGAGTCTACACCCTTCTTGAATGTCAATAAGGGCAGATCTCAGCATGATTTAAATTCTTATAGTTGTATCTCCACAGAGAGAAACGTGGAGTTCATTTGAGGTTGACAACTCATTCTTTTCACATTAGAGCTGGAAATGCTTTTAGAGAATACAAGTACCCAATACCCAAAAAACCCCCAAACAAACCCCCAAAAATATGCCTGCCAAATATAGGTGCTATATTTAAAGCCTGTAAATTAGGAGGGTGGATGGCACAGAACCACCTAGGTTTCCAAACCGGGGGACTGATCGGATCAGGCAGGCGGCTGACAGGGAATTTTTAATCTCTGAGGAACTGGAATGGCAGACAGGAAGAAGAGAGACGGATGAATGATTAAAAGCAAACCAGTACCTGCATTACTGCTTTTGGAAGATGTAATCTCACAAATATGTGCCTTGCCTGAGGAGTCAGCATCCTAGTAAGAGGCTGCCTCAGCCCACTTGGGAGGCAGAGCAGCAGTTAAACCTCCCACTGGCTGGATCCTATGGGCTCTTTTCCACACGTTGCAAAATTTCTTCCTCATCCTTGCAGACCAATATGCTTTTGAACACTTGCAGAGCTCCCCCCAAAGAACACTGTTCAAAATGATCCCCTTTGTGAGGCTGCACCAGTGCAAGCCACTGAGTTTTCCCCCTGTGAGATGAGGTGAGAGCATGAAGAAATCCAAAGGAAGTTTTAAATTCATAAAGCTACCTAATCCCCATTCCAAATAATCCCTTAGGAAGATTACATTAATGTAAATTTCATATAATCTCATTGTCCAGGATGCTGTCTGCCATCCCAGTATTAGTCCTCAACAGATCATCACTGCAGATGCAGGCATTTCACAGGGAATGCAGGTTTGGAGTTACACAGGTCCATTTTGGCTGGGTGTAGATAACAGTGTAGATACTTTTAGGGAATGATCCACTTATTTTACTTAAGATATTTAACCATGAATATTGAAGACGAAATTGCAAGATCATTTCTAGCCACCCAAGCATTAAGTTTGCCAAATGCTCTCCTGTTAGCTGTAGTGGCCAAGTTGTTGGCAACAGATTAGACTTTGACAAAGCTTTGAAGGTGTTGTATCATTTATGGCACCTAAATCTACATGGGATGAGTGAAGGCCAGGTGCAAATGGGACACAAGAACCTTCAAGTTTTATTACACATTTACTTCAGCTCTCCCTTTTCTAGTTTGGATTTCTGTTGCCAACTTCTACACGGTGCAAGGGTATGAAGAACCACATTGCCAACTTGGCAAGAAATTACCAAACCCTAAATTTCTTTTGGTTCCTAGGTTGTCGCTTTTTGAAAAAAATTGGGTTGGTAATAGGGCATGTAGAGGAAGCCCTCCTGATGGGGCATTGGATGGCTTTTTGTATTCATTCAACAAGCAGAGCCAAGAGCCCGTAGCTCTGTCTGCCTGTACTTGTAAATTTCTGCCTTGCTGTTGCATGTCTACAGCATTTGCCACTCCTGCTTCTCTGCAGACGCTCACTGTATAATGCACTGAGTCTGGTCACCCTCAGCTCTCACAGGGAATTAAGGGGTTTTCTCAACTAGAATTTGAATTGTACTGTTTGTCTGTGCCATGTAACACTCAGAGCCACTTTTTCTCAGTAAAACTGCTATCCATCGAGCCAGCTTTTCAAAAATAGTTTAGTAGTTGTTGGTAACAGCACATAATAAGTATCTCTAATTCAGATCCCAAGTTCATATTACAAAGTGTCTCTTGGTTAACTTCTGAAAAGCCATGTCAATTTTCAAGCTCATCTAACTCTTACTGCAACTTCTAGATTCGGCAGAAACAGTTCTTACACAGAAATGCTGTTCCAGCCTTGCCTTGTCTCTAGGCAAATGTCTTATTTGTTTACTGAACATCGAAGAGCCCTGGGCAGGGCAGTGACAGACAGTTTACACAGATCTTGTATCATTAGCTCTGGGGAAAAAAACCCAAACCCAAACTTGTGTCAATTTTGAAGTGGAGCTGAATTGTGAGTGGCCATTTCTTGCCATCCAGAATTCAAAGAACTTGTGGTGTTACCTCTCATAATTATTTTTGTGAGCTAATTTATATATGGACTTACAGAGGACTCTCGATATTGATTTGGAATAAAAAGTTCTGCTTAACCTGACTTAAAAATTCTCCTTGAGTTCCTGCAGGGGAATCTCAATAGACCAGGACCTTACCTTTTAACTCCTCTTTTTTTATGTTCTACCTGCCTTTCTCCATGATCTCAGGCCATATGGGCTGGCTGCAAAGCAGAACAGGGTACAAGTATCTGAAGTTTCACAAACAGCTATTGAAATAGCAAAGAGCAAAATAAACAACAAATAATGTAGGTTCCAATAAAATCCTTGATAGAAATTAGCTAATGTCTGAGCTGGCTTTCAATCTGACTTTTTAATGCAACATTGTAACACAGCTATGTAAACAAACAGTCCCTAACCTCATCTTTGTGCAGGTTTTGTTTGCGAGTTTATTTTTCACAAGGTTAAAAAAAATATGAATAAAATTCATGCTGGTGATCAGGAGTGCAAAAGAAGGGTTCAAACAAAGGCAAGACTTGAAATGACAAAGACTAAAAGATGGAAGAAAAAATAAAATGCAAAGAGGTCAATTTAGGGAAGATAACATACTTTTAATCATTACATAATCTTTGATGAAAGAATATCATGGAGATGTGCCAAGTAAGATAGAAAGTAAAAAAAGCTGGTTGTCTCCAGAAAGAGTTACGTATTTGTTTTTGGAGGAGAGAACTGGACATGAACTCATAGAAAGGAGGATAAGGGAGTTTGAAATGTAGTTTAAATATTAGATGGGGCCAGTAAAAGAGGAGAGAAGAAAGATCCAAAGAGCTAAGGGTAGGGATATGATATTTAGAAATGGAAATGTAAAAGTGAAGTGTGGCAAGGATGCTATACAGGCAGGTAGGGGTAAGAGATGAAAGAGAAATAGGAGCAGTTTAAACAAAGATACTAAATGTCAAATTGAGAATTTCAAAAGAACAGCTCAGAAGGGACCACTGACAGAAAAAGAAAATGGAGACACCTGAAAGGAGAGAGAGAGATAATGTGTTTTGTTACCAGTTCTCTCAGACATCCTGGGGGACTTCTGGAAAAAGCACTGCTCATCCTTCTCTACAAAAGGAAAAGACAAAAAGACACACTAAATGTTCTCAGCTAAATGAAGCAAGAATTTGGGAAAGGCACTAAATACAGCACTGGAAAAATTAGGGCCTAAGATCACGAGGATGTGTACCAAGAGGGTGATACTGGCTGACACATGAGATGATTCAAAAATATGACCTGCAAAAGATAATATTAGAAATAGGGAGAGTAAGGAGGAAAGCAGCTTACCAGAAGGTTGGGCCAACAAGCCTAACATTAACACTAGAATTGGCAGGATATCAATGAATATAAAATGATAAGGGCAATGGATGAAAAAAGGTGGAAGGGGAAAGAAATAGAATTTTGAATAGCAAAGTCTCATATTGCATCATTTATATAGGTTAGAAATAAGAGGCACCAAAGCTGCTAGAAGAAAAGCAGCACTTTCATTAGGTTGTCTCCTTGTATACATGATACAGAGGCAGCCCCACAGCACATCTCTCAAGAGAAGTGGATGACTTCAGATGAGAAATCCAACAACTAGTTATCACATGTTGAAGTAATTCTTGAATAGCAAGTGTTTTGTAAGAACTTCTCCACAGCAAGAAATTCTCTTTCAGCTTTTCTACTGAGCAGGGGCCAGGAGAGCTGAGACATCTTAATGCCCTTCTCAGCAATCCTGAGTCCCACAGTCTTCAAACAATAAACCATGAATTATTTCATTTGGCATTTGGGGTGAGGTTGCACCATTCCACTGGACCACAACTTTCCCAGACAGATGAGTCACTGCCTTGGATTACAGCCAAGCGCTGGCACAGCTCACAGAGCAACACAAGCCTGGAAGGGAAGGATGCAAACCAGCTCTGGAGCTCACCTCCCCAGTGACACAGCTGCCAACCCGGGGGCAGGCTGACAAATCACACGGGTTGCAGCTACCTGTGTGCTGAGGGGAGTGACCTGTTTCCCTTGGTGCTGCTCATGCACAAGGCTGGAATGTTGTGACAGAGGTAGCGTGACATGAAAGCTTAGGAAGAACGTGACTTTCAGCTGAAAGATTGTAAAACACAGAAAACCCTTTTAAAAATTGTCAAAAATATGGCACCTTCTCACTTGACAGATTTGGTAATTCAGTGTGCTATTTGTTCACTTTTCTGATCACGCTAATTTGCAATTTACACTTTTCCATTCTGCTCAAAGAACAGAGGTGACACAGCTGTGAATAAGTTGGCAAGACACTACTGGCTTCCCTACTCTGCCTTAACCCGGATGTTGTATGGTTTTAACTTGAACAATGCAGTTAAACAGCTACCTTTGAAAGGAGAAAATACAGTCCAAGTGCAGTAACTGTGCTAGCAAGAAGGGAAATGAGCTGCACCTGAATTCCTGTTTCTATAAACCAATGATGTGGTTATACCACAGTGCAGTTGTATCAGGAAAAGGCAATCACGTCTACACCAAACTGCTTTACCAGCATAAAGGCTGTGTGTAAAAACAGGCTGTCAGACATAAAGTTGTCATATTTTCATTTGTTGCAAAGATTTTTTTCTGTTGTTAATGAATGTATTGACAGAAGTACGCTGTCACTCATCCCACTGCAAAAATTTCAGTTAGATTTGTTTGCTTATTAGTTGGCGGGGCTTGGTTCTGATTTTCAAGGAAGGATCCCCCAAAATAGGCATATTAAAACATCTGGATACAAATACTGACTTCCATGTGTAAATATAAAAACTCTTCTCTGGCTCCAGCATCATTCAGTTCCCAACGAGAACTTTGCAAACTCTTCATTTAACAAATGCCTCCCAAAAATAAGAAGCACCAGCTTTTATTGATATTAAAGGAATAAAATAATGTGAAACACTGTCATTACATTTCATGGTTGCCCAGGCACCATACATTTTCGTTAAGTCTTTACTAGGCCAATATTACTCTACCATTTCAATAAACACAGCCACCAAAAAAATTTTGAAGGTATTATTACTAATATTCTAATTTTATAATTTAATTTTACAAAGATATTGCACATAAAATTTAAAGTCATTGAAGATTCTGTGTGTTTGAGGGTATTATTCTCAAGATTTGCATTAAATTCAAAACCATCAACTCATTTACTCCCTCGATTGCTTAGCTATCAAAATGTCACAAATCTTGGAAATACAGGCACACACTGATTGCTCTCTTATAAATCCTTGACTGCCTCCTCTCTTCGATTTTTGCCTAAGTGTGCAAAAAGTTATTTCCTTTTACCATTAGGGGTGAGCAATCTTCCTTTCAGTAACAGTTTAAAAGAAGATGTAGTTTTATACACCTGAAGGGTATCCGAAACTGCACACACAGTAAGACACACAAAAAAATCACAGCGTAATATTTCTTACAGTTTTTAAAAACCTATGCAATTTGAAGAGCATACCTATTTTACATATTACTTGTCTCAAGAACGAATTTGAGGATGCTTTGATTATATCAGACATACTTTCCAAGTAATTTTTTCTGTTTTGGCCTTGTCTGGAAGTCAGTTATATATTTAAAACTTCATATTTTCAGTTCCCACTTCTAAAAGTCACTTTTGGGTAACTGAAAGCAACCTCACTGACTTGATGCTGAAGAACCTAATCACTATCTAATCACAGCATGAAGTAGAAAAGCTACAGAGAAAAGTGCATACAGTGCATACTAATATTAAAGTATTAAAGCAAATGACAGCCTTAGTCATCTGCTTTTTGTAGAAAAGGTTCTTCATTTTAAATATGGTGCGGTCTGAAGTCATATTCTTCCTCTCCCTCCAAAAGATACCACCCCAGATGTAAAAAGCCAGTCCTGCTGGTTTACCCAGACAGTGTAAAGAAATCTCCAGCTCAAACTGTGTACACAGGCCAAGCTGACAAACATTTACACAGCGCACCGCTTCCTTTTTCAGTGTTAGCATTTCGGATCTGGGAGTTTGCATCTCCCCGTGACAAACACCTGAAACAGCAATAGCTTCAGAATGGATTTCACGTTCTCCCACTCTAAATGCGACCAAAATCCAAGCGAGGAGAAATATTTGGGCTCCTAAATAATTTTGAAAGCTACAGTGTTAGAATACAAAGTGTCTGTCTTACAGAAGCAGCTTCAGTGAGTGCATTTTGTCTTGGTTTCTCAGAATGAACTAAGAGGCTAGGAAAAAGTCCTATATTCTCTAAAAATACAGGATTTCAATGGGCTGTATGTTTTTTAAAGCAAGTTCCACAACTCACCTTCTAAGTCAAGGCCAAATTAGTAAATCCTTCCTGTTGTTTTCATGAGGGAGTATGACAACACTCAGTAATTCACTTCCTTCCTTTCCAGCAAACAACGTTATTTCCCATCTCCTGATTTTCTAAGCCTCTTCTTGCAGAAATTACACTTCTTGTAGAGTGAACCCTTGTTTAACCAAGATTTGCTGCTTACGTATGCAAGTCTTTCTCATTCAGATCCAACACTTTCACACTCTCAATTCTCTCAGAAGGAGACACAGAGTCTCTTTATCTGGAGCCAGGGCCAGTGAGGGCCACATGGAGTCAAATCATAACAAATTACATTTGCTTTATGGATAATATAAACTTTTCCCTAAACTTGCCTTTAGCAGGAGAAGCTGTTGCAAAGAAATAGATTTTAAATCAAAAGATTACCATAGGAAAATTATCTACAGATCTCTGGGACTATTATGAACTTCAAATAAACTTAGTCAGAATAGAAAGTACTTCTCATAAGCTTGTTCTAAAGTATTTAAACAAGCCAAATGTGACAGAGTTTCTTAATTTAAAAGACCTTGCATCTGTATTTTAAAATAATAAATACCTAGAAGAGATAATTCAGAGGAGTACCTTTTTCACAGAATCTATAAATCTCTATGTAGGAATTTATTTATCGGCATTTCAACAGAAACTTCCTATTTAATCAGAATATCCTTTGGATGGAATTTACATCAGATATTTCATAAGAAACCAGAAGTTTATAGGGTTTTTTTTGGTAGGGGTTCTAGTAAAACATTCATACAGCCACCAGCATTTTCTCACCAAATCACCCTAATATTTTCACTGCCTTCCAACAATTTGATGCATTTTCTGAAATGATTTCATAAATGGAAAACTGTCCTACAGAAAAAACAGTAAACAAAGCTTTAGCCAAACTATTTATTTAAAACTGTAGATTCACATATGCATGAGATTCTTTTCTCATGGTTTAATTATACACAGCATAATAGATTCTTTATTACACAAGCTTCCTAAAGGGTGTCCATAAAATATTTTCTTCTTCCTCTAAATCAGAAAAATTATTATCTCTAACTTTGAAAAAAAAAATTAAAATGATAGAATGGAAAAAACTTAGAACAGGTTTTGAAAGAAGCCACAAGGTCATATACACTGGGTTTGGGCTCTGATATGATTACATTGTTTGAAATGCATACTGGAAGACATGTAAATGTACCGTGATTTACACAACCTCACACTGCAATCATGCAAACAGCAGCCCTGTTAATGGGACTTGTAGTGATAAACCACATTAGTGCTTGAATCCTATGGCAAAGCCTCCAAGTACTGAAAATAAAACAAGAGCTCAGTGAGGTTTTTAGTGAAGATACTGATTTTTTTCCCCCTGAATTTACTGTAGAGATACACGGAGTTGCACAGAAAGACCTACATCAAATCCATGCACCAAAAGGGCTGAAAGAGAGAGAATGACTTTCCTTTTTGACCTCTTCAAAGACCAAGTAAAGGTTTGTTTGTCTTTTGACTCTTGGATAAATGATGATGCCAGTCGAGTGTATCCACACATGAGCAGTTTTAAGAAAACAACACATCCAAAGCTGTGGTAATTTTCTGCATTTCATCATCTGCTGCAAGAGTAAATGATGGCCAGATTTCTTGATGAAGGGTGAAAAATATTTATTTTTAAAATGCCTTACTTCTCAGAATTTAGGCATGTATTTTCTGTGTTATTCAATTTTGTGTTTATGTATCAAAAGCACCAAGGTGACAAATATTTTCTACTCCACTGTCAAAAACCGAAAAACATGGGTGACTGATGTGTAGAAGTGCTAGTCTCTTCTTGAAGAAAGAATTCCAAGTGGTCAACCGTTTATCCTGAGTGGACCGAACTGCTCAAAGAATTTCTTTTGCCTCCACTGTATTTACTACATTTAGCATTTTAAGGGTTCATCTTACTCCCTCTCCACCTTAAATACGTGTTATTTGCTCCTGATTTTGTGGAAAATTTCAGTTCACAGCCCTTTTCTGTAGTTTTGTTATGTACATCTAGGCACCTGAGCAAAACACACCAGAGCACATTTCAGCAATGTTTGTTATCAAACTGCCCATCTTTGTTTGCTTATATAATTTCTTATTTTCCAGTTACATGCTTTCCCACTTTGCTAAAATATTTATTCACATGCTACATGTTGAATAAAATTCTCCAAGTCAGCTAGGGAATCGTAAAGAGAATCATCTGTGTCTTGACTTCTGAGAAACTTTCGAAGGGTATCTAAAGCACTCAAAGCCTCATTTTTGGACGGTAAACGCTGTTCAACTCCCTGAAGTCGATCACCTTCATCTTTATCTTCATCACCAACAAATGTCTCAGCTTTATCTGATGTACTTTCTTTGGCACACATCCTTTCATTATTTGTGGGCACTTCGTAAGTTACCAAGCCATCATCTAGAGCTGCATATTCTTCCAAAGACAAACCTTCTGGAAACTCTACGCCAGCTGCCCGAGCATGTGCAATCAAATCGAAATCACTTTCCATCTCATTGTCCTTATCATTTGTCTCAGTTTCTAATTTGAAAGTTGCTCCATTGTAACTTTTTACAATAGTCTGTGGTGTTACTTCTCTCCAGCACAGGTACAGCATCTCAATTGCATCAAGAAGGGTCAGCACAAATTCTTTATTACTTTCTACACAGTCAACAAATCTTTTGATAAGACAGTGCCTATATTTAACCTTCAGACTTCTGATAATCCTTTCTTTCATACGTATACATGAAGAAGAGTCTGGAGGAAAAAGCACTAATTTGACAGACCTCAGGTTCTTTACTTCTTTGTGAGCTGGGAGAGAATCAACCAGAATAACCACTCGGCGCTGCTGTGCTTGAAATCTGTCATCAAGTTTATGCATCCACTGTTCAAATATTCCTGAAGTCATGCACACCCTATCATTTGCTTCATAATCCACTGGCAGCGGTTTCATGTCTTTGAAAGAGCTTGGACTTTTGCTTTTTCCTATAACAAGCAGTGGGAGTTTCTCAGAGCCATCCATATTTGTGCCCACCACTACAGTGATCCTCTCTTTGCTTTGTTTACCTACAGAACAAGTTTCCCCTTTAAATGCAAACGGATTATGTGGTAACATCTGATATAACAGCCCAGTCTCCTGTATATAAAACACATTTTTCGGCTGATAAAAATTTAAATAATAAGGAAGCACATTTTGGTACCAAAGAGTTGGAGCATCCACTGTAGTAGTAGCAGCTGCTTCTACGGGCTGAGCTCTGAAAACTAAACCATACCTCGACTTGAAACGATCGAGCCAGCCATTGCTGCATTTAAAATCACTGTGTCCAAGCTTCTGGGCAAAATCATTCGCCTTGAGGCGCAACATAGGGCCATTGACCGGCACATTCAAGCATTCTGCAATTCTGTACCACTTCATCAATGCCTCCTCCAGGTCGGCATAAAAAGCAGTCCTCAGTCTTTTCCTTTTAGGATCAAATCGTAAAGTTTCAAAGGCTTCCAAAACTTTTTCCTTGTTCTTCATAATCGAAGACAGGGAATTCCTCTTGATGCCATACTTGGCTGCAATGTCCGCCTTTTTCTTGCCGCTCTCCACCGCGCTTATGATGTCAATTTTTTCCTCGATAGATATGCTTTTTTTCCTCCTCACTGTGGGTTCGGGCAGAGCCTCTGCCATGGCCCCGAGCAGCGTCTCCCAGGCGCGCTCATCGGCACCCGCAGCCGGGCAGGCAGGCTGCTGCTCTGCCGCTCTGGGCTGCTTTCCCGACCTCACGGGCACGGCACCCGGCGGGGCTGGAGCAGCCTCCCGGGCGGTGCTGGCGGTGTTGCCATGGCTGCGACCATAGACATGACAGCCTAGAGAGGCCGCCGCCG
>WEIT01004240.1:51062-64544 GCA_013389985.1 Dryoscopus gambensis | reverse complement strand
CGCACCGGCAGTGCCCGCAGGTTGGGGCGGCCCGGCTCATACGCCCCGCGCCGGGGGCGCTGGGCGGCCGCACGGGGAGGGCAGCGCCTGAGCTCGGGAGCAGGCGGGCTCCACGAGAGAGAAGGGGAAGCTGTGTGTTGGTGGGGGAGGAAAACTGGAGGTGCTGTGTGAATTTTGTGCCTCTGGGACTTATTCCACGCCCTGACAATTACTGTTTTAAGTGTGCCAATTTGTGTTTTGCTTGCTGTTCTTAAAGCTTGGAAACTCTTTGGTGTTGTGTGACAAGCAGGTGTTGCGTGTGATATTGTTTGCAAACTAGAGGCAATTCTTCCAGTACTTCTTATAGTACCTCTCTAAAAAGTTATTTTTAACTGAAACTCCCTAGTAGGCTTTCGTCTTGCATGAAAGGCTTTGAAGGGCATCATTCTGAACGTCCAGCCCAGGATGTACTTTCACTGCCTAGCGTGTGCTTTTTATGCTTGGTGGAAAAGGTAGCGAGGAGTTATCACTTTGCAGTCGGTGGCTCTGTTAACTAGGAATTGATTTGCTAGAGAAGATAACAGAAGGGTTCTTTTTGCTAGGCTGGAGAAGGATGTTATTTTATCGGTGCAGCTCCAAAACTTTCTGAGTCATGTGTATGTTTATGTATGTATGTATGTACACACGCAGTTAAAACGTCAGGAATAAGAAACACAGAAGAGTGTTAGATTGGAAAAACTGGAAGCTGAGGGAGTATCTTGATCAACTGCTTCTTTCTGATTTGGTAGAAGTTGAAACCATAATGGGAGTCCATGGCTTAGCTAATCTGGAGACGAGCAGAGCATTAAAACGTTTAGTGCCAGGTTGACCCAGCGTGCGGAGTGTGAAAGTCAGCAGCAGCTCTGTTCTCCAGTCTTTGTCTCCATCACGTCTTGTAACTTTCAAGCATAATTAGATCTTGCAAGTGGAGTGGCCAGGGAATTCAAGAGCGTTAAGAGGAAACTTTGGTGTGATTGCAGCAGGAAGTGTTTAATCTCTTTACAGTCTTTTAAAAAAAGTGGTTGATCTCTATCTTGACGAGAATTAGTGGAAGTGTTCTTAGTTAGAAATTGAAATTAAGAAAGCATCCAGAAAATGGTTATTTTTCCACCTGCACTGGGATTTTCTGCAGTGTTACAAAAATTTTTATTCTTTATCTATGCAGTTAAGTAATGAGAGGACAATAAAATTGTGTAATAAATTTCATTTTAGACAGAAGGTAGCTTGTTGATGCCTTATTGGCAATTAATTTATGAGAAAAATAAGCGAAGGAGCCAGTGCATCCTACTTAGAGAAGGAGATCTGATTCTTGAGAATCCCGTGGTTCTTATTTCTGAGACCATAAATCATTTACCTAAGTGATGTAATATTGTGAAGAATATACTTCTTACTCAAAATTAATTTATTGTTGATGACATTTACTTCATATTTTCATGAATAAGAAAATATGAAATTGCCTTTTTAATGAAAAGTACAAAAGCATGCTCTTATAACCATTAATTATAAATGGTTAAATGTCTCTGACATCTCCATGCTAGAGCAAGCTTACTTTGTTTTGAACTTACTTTGTAAGTCCTTGCTTTGTTTTGCTTTTTACTTTGCCGGTTGAAGAAGTGATATCTAAATCCCCAGGAGTTAAAAATCGTGTGGTTTTATTTATGGTGAGCAAAACTTAAAGGCTGTAATTCAGTATGCATTTAAAGTGGCTTCACCATGGGGGGAATGATTCTTAGTCTATTCTGTGTCCTCTGTTCTGCTGTGGTGCAGTATTTGTGTGGATTTGCAGAATTGGTATAGTAGGGAAAAAGAAAAAGAAAACCCGGAGGGGCAGGAGACATATGGACAGGGTTTCAGTTCTTGTCAGGTTATGGATCAAGCATGTTTTTTCCTAGTAGAACCTCTTCGACTTGTTCTAATTGCAGCTGACGGTAGCAAATGTTAGCTACACCAGTCACCTAACAAGTTGTAAAGTTGTGGCTGCTTTAGTGAAGAAGCAAACCAAGCCCTTGATAATGTAGAATCCGTGCTGTACTGGGGATTAGAGGCTCTTATAAAGAGCAGCCCTTTGTCTGGCACCGGCGAGAACCACAGAGATACAAAAGTCTGTATGCATTTCTGCAATGGAACCTTAAATGGAGGTGCCACGATTACCACAATTTCACATGAATGTCTTCACTTCTGAATCTTGGTGAAAGTGTGGGAAGTTTTCATCTTTGCATCCAGTATTTGATGTTTACATCCCCATTTTTTTGCTGTAGAAGCAGTAATCAGGAAATTCGGTAGTTAAATTAGAATGTACAGTTGAACTTTTTATGAAAGCTGCCTTTAAACTACATTTTTTTTCCCTTTTCATGTTTTCAAGTTGAACAGTGTGATCCTGCAGAGCTGTGTGAAAGCATTGGCACTACCTGTAGGAAAAGAATACTGTACAAAAAATTAGTCATGGAAGGGCATTTAACACAAATGGAGTATTCATTTGGATTTTTAAAAATTAATTACTTGCTTTTATGCAGTGTCTTCTACATGGATTTGTGAGATGGTTCTTGCTGCTAGATGAGGTTATACAAGTTCTTAAATCTATCAAAAATATTTTTGCCTATAGCATTTAATAGTTTAGAACAGTGTTACTGTGGCACCGTAAGCTTGTATGTGATGTACAAATAAAACTCCAGGAACATTGATGTGGTAGAACTGAAGAACAGATTGTTTTAATGAACGCTCTACTACAAGATGAATTTAGCTTTTTGTTTACCCAGTAGAGCAGGGAAATCATGCTTATTCTCCTGTTCTATAATGTAGTTGTTTTAGCTACTCAGAAATAAGCTGTTAAGGAAGCACAGAGGTTGTTTTCAACCACAAGCAGAGTTTGGACAGGACGATGTGGGCAAACAGCACTTCTGCTGTAGAGCCTTTCATGTTCAAAAGAAATTTGAAAAATTAAGAAAGCTATATAAGGATGTTAAATTTATTTTTTTAATTACTTCAAAGGGAATTTTGTATTGATCCTAGAAAAATCCAGCGTCATTCAGTGATAGCCCTGGATGAACAGTTTTTGTGGAGAAAATCTCTTATTTTACATGTTTGGTTTTCCAAAACAAAGTAATAGGTTATCCAGTGTAATATTATCTGTATGATCTGGGTGATTCAGTTTCTCAGCCTTTGTGTCCTTATTTTATTTCCCTTGCTATGTGAGCTGTTTACCTTATTAATTATTTGCTTTAATTAGAATATTTTATAGCTTAGGAATTTGAAATACAATATAAACACAAATAGTAATCTCTTCATAATTTTTCTTAATTTGGTATGTGTCTGAACATGTATGAAATGGTCCAAGAATGAATGTAATGAACTGAAGTCATGTGTGATTATATGCAATACTGACAGTTTGATTAATTTTTAATGATTGGTTGTCTCCTTCTGTCAAACAGCTGAGTGAACTGTGGTGTCACCTGTAGTTACCAGCTATTTGAAATCAAATTTAGATACTTTTCTTACTTAAGCTAAAATTGGATGTGTAATTCGTCTTTCATGATCACTATATTCACAGAGTTGATTTCTTGCACGTGTGCTCAGTGTTAACGACTTTCATTGCCTCTGTAGCTGAGATCTTTTTGAGACTAAAAGGGCTTCTGTTTCTAGTAAACACAAGAGACTTAACAGCTTAATAGGTTTCAGTGGCTTAGCATCAATATAATCTTGCAATGTTTGGATAAATCTTAATGTCTTAACAAAATGGTGATGTTTGCAGTGGTAGGATACAGTCAGTGTATTGTTGCAGGTGACCGTATACATATCAGCTGAAGAGCCTTGTTTGACTTCCAGGGTTTTATGTTGCAAGCTTAGTTGTCTGTGGGGAAAGGTTGCTTTGGCGATGGAAGCTACACTAGACTGTATTCCTAATCTCTTTTACGTTTTTTGGAGAGTTTAAGACCTGGTCACCATCAAAAGAAGGAGGTTTCACTTTGCTTTAGCAGAACTTGTGGAAGAAATGTTATCTGAAAGCCTGCTTTGGTTTCTGTGAGGTGCAACATCCAGCTCCTTTCACTTCAATTAATGCATGCCAAACCTATTTGGTTTTCAGGTATGTCAGAACACAGCAGTGAATCCACAACACTTGATGAATCTCATCCAGCTGCAGAAGAGGTCCAGTCTGGCTCTGAGGTGATTGGGTGGTAGTTATATTAGTGTAAAATCAACCAATCCTAACAAGTTTCAGACTCCCAAAAATTCTGCTGTACATAGCCCAGTGCTGTTAGTACGGGGATACGAGTTCACACACAGCATCTTTAATGGGTGGGGTTGGTTTTGAGACACCGTGAACAGTCCAGTTAATTCGTAGCAAAGGGTTACTTTAAGCCAGTATTCTATTGCTGTGCTGCACTATTTGTTTTGTAAGTTGAATAGATTTAGGCATGGTAGAATCTGAAATGTGTGAGTGCGGCAGGAAGAAAGGGTTGGTTTAAAGGGCAGCAATCTTTGTGTAACCTCACTATAACAAGATATTCTATCTACTGCTGGTGGAGTGAATCTTTTTTTCCCTGGGAGCAGATACAGCTTGCCCCTTCTCTATGGAGAAGTCTGTGACATATTAGAATTATGAACAAATTCCTAAGGATCCCAATATTATTTTAGCTAACCAGGTGGTTTTGGGATGCTCTTTCAGAAGGACAGAGTCAACATTTTCCTGACTGTTCTTGAGTAAAAATGAAAAAAGGTAATACTGACTTGACCAGTATTGGAGTTTCAGTGACAGTGAATTGTTTTTAAACTTCCAGTAAAAACAGAATAGTGATTCCACAGCTATTTAGCGTATTTACAAATCTGATATTTGTCAACAGAGATGCACAGAGAAAATACTGATTGTTACTAAAGGATGATACTATTTTTTCAAAATGAAATGTCCATCTGAAACACGATGTTTTCCTGTAGCGCTTATGTCATTC
This sequence comes from Dryoscopus gambensis, assembly GCA_013389985.1. Lineage (NCBI taxonomy): Eukaryota > Metazoa > Chordata > Aves > Passeriformes > Malaconotidae > Dryoscopus > Dryoscopus gambensis. The sequence goes on along the minus strand of WEIT01004240.1, from coordinate 59,583 downwards.
ATGCCTAATACATCAATACAAATTTAGGAACTTATTTCGATTTACTTTAAGTTGTTTATACATAAGATAAATTTTCTTCTGGGGAATCAATTTCTTTGTATACTTAGTTTAAGTCAGCTGTGGGCTACGCTTGGCAGAGAGACACTTGATTCAGCAATCATACTCCCTGTTTCAACAGAAATGCTGCTGTGATTTGGCAGTTTAGTTTTCTCTCAGATCAATAACCTTACCATGATTATGTGAAGTTACAGGAACACACATCCAGAGATAAAGAGAAATGGCTGCTGGATTTGGCAGTAGCCTACAGTCAGAGTAAGTATTTTGAGATACTGCACTGCTGAAGTAAGCTGATGCTGTGGGTAGTCCTTCATTCTCCTTCAAAGAAAGTAGTTTCTTTACTGCATTACTACCTGCTCTGTTTCATAGGAGTTGTGCCTGCTTTGGAGAATTGATGGGAGTGGAAGAATTACCCATCCTCTTTTTGAGCATAGGTCGCTTTCTTTTAACCTGCAGTGTTTCCGGAATCTTGTTTGCTGTACAAATACATTGCTCTGGCTCAGGAAGAAGGTGGAGGGATGGTAAAAGCTGCTGGGGAAAAGAGTTGGGGGCAAAGGGCAAGGACTCGTTCTTGACAGCAGTGCAAGCTGAAACTGTTGACTAAAATGAGGACAGTGGTTTCTTGTTATGTCTGAGTCAAATTAGCAGTTTTCTCCCACTTCCCCTTTTCAGCTGCTCATTTCATGGCTTTGGTGGTTGTCTGACCTCATTGCAAATTGATTCAACATACTGAAACTGGAAAATTAACCTGGTGAAAAGGTCTATTTCCTGGTTAGTGAGTTGTATGTGGTGACTGTAGTCGGGTGAGTGTTTGGGACGTAGTGCGCTGTGTGGCTCATGTTAGGGACTGGAAAAGTAGAGTGGTGAAATGTCCTCCTTTCAGCAATGGGAAATTGTTATAGTTCAAACATAGCATGGAACTGATGCTGGCAAGTAATGTTTTTCTTTCTCTGAACTAGATATATAGGTCTGACTCAAGTAGGAATGCCCAAAAAATATGTGAATTCCTTCTAGTTGTCCAGAGAAGCTGATGAATTTTTGTTTTCTAGTATATATTTACTAAAGATATGTGCATATGCATTGACCATGTATATCTCTGAATAAAAGCATAAAAATATATCAATGTCAATATTTGCAAAATTATTTGAGATTCTTGTTGAAAAGCACCTAAGTCAAGTATCTGTTTTTCCTTTAATTAGAGATGCAGTTTTGTTTGTGATCCCTAGTAAAGTGCCCCTTGACAGTAGAGGACTTTCCCTTTGTGCTGTGTTCTCTGATAATTGCAGAAAGAAGAACATAAATAGCTGTGAACAGGACATGGCTTATGCTAATGTTTCTGTGTTGTGCAAGTTGCTGTGACAGGTCAAGCATTTTGAAAAATACCTGACTTGACTGTGTCAAGTAGAAGTGTAGTTTCTAGCAGTCTTAGAGCTTAAGCACATGAGATTTAGAGCAAGCTTAAGAAACTTGAGCTATTGGACAGATTTCCCAAATCAAAATGTAATATGGCAGGTAACTAGAACATTTAATCTAATGGTGTTGTATAGCAGCTCTCTGTGAGGAGCAGGGAATTGAACTTGATGATCCTTACGGGCCCCTTACAGCTTAGGATATTCTATATTCTATGAAATGAAACAAATTAACTGTTTTAAAAGTACTCATAAAATAAGCATAGACCTTTTGGTGTGCCTCAATAGAAGCACATTTATTGGAGCCCACAGACAGTAGCTAGTTAGAAAAAGTCTTGTGAGGCCTCAACACTAATTAAGGAAATCAGGCGCACTAATGTAAATGAAATGGTGATATGTGAAACTGTAAGAAATATTAGCAATGGGGTATGACAGAAGATGTTCCAATTAAGAATGGTGCAAGTGATGCTCAGTAAGTACCAGTAAAATCTTTGTGTTATATTGATATGCTGTAAAACTTCACACGTGGTTGGAGAAGCTGGTGGTACTTCACATCCTGGTCTCAGGCTGAGCTTCTTCCTGGCCCTTGGACTGAAAAGAGCTGGTTCATTTTGATGATTTAAGAGCTTTAGAGGTACAAGGGCACCTATTTTCAAGTATCTGTTGATGGTATACCTTGTCTTGCCAGCCTTGCATAAGTGTACGGGCTGGTTTGAGGACTTCGACAACTTTTATGTGAGTGAACAAACACTGCCTTGGTTGTGTGTTGATTTTTCTGCTGTTTACACTTTACATGACTGACAAAGCTGCCTTGCAGAGTTAGGAGTAGCTTTTTGGAAGGGATGAAATTTTCAGTTCCTCTTAATTTTGGAGTGTGTTAAGCTGCCATTCTCTTTTCAGGTGCTTGTAAATGATGTGCACTTCTGGGAATGTCTCTTCTAGGCTATACCTTAGGTCGTACTTGAAAGCAGTGGTTTCACAGCTGCTGCTAACTGTTCCTGATGCAGCTGCATTTGAAACTAACTTTGAACTTTGAATTCTGTTGGTACTTTTGAGTTCTTTTGGCGCTTCTGCATTTCTCTTCAGGTTTGCTGCTGTTGGCTGCATGAAGAGTTGCATGCCAACAGTTTAGTCAGAAGGTGGCACTGTATTATGGTAAAATAAGAAGCAACTGAAACTATTTTAAAGTTTGGAATAATTGCTGTTCTTGTAACACATGATGAAACATATTGCTCTTCTTTAGTATTTGTTTATGAATAGCTAATACAATTTTTTAACAAGCTCGTTATAGTTTGAGATACAAAAACTACTCTAAGGCTCAAGTGTGCATGTAAAATACTTGTCTGAGCCCACATGTCTCATTTGTGTCTTACTCCCCCAATGCCAATGGGTTAAATTTTAGTTTTTCTTTTCTCTTAGATCTGGAAACTTTAAATTACTTCTGACTGTGCTGTGCTAGAGTATTATTGTGATTTGAGGATGTGATTAAATAAACATATACAGACCGAGTATATCAGACTGTTTCCAGCTGGAGTTTGAAATAAAATCGACTGTTAATACATCAAATATTATCATATGGATTACTCGTTGGAAGTGTAAGACAAACACTAACCTGTTTCTTTTTAAAGGAAAGTGCAATGGCTCAAGAATCTCCAAAAAATTCAGCGGCAGAAATTCCTGTGACTAGCAATGGACAGCTGGAAGATTCTCATGAGCACAGCTTTAACAGGGTAAGAATTTTTTTTGCTGTCTGCCATGATACCATTATCAGAAACGCTGAACTTAGAATGCAATACATAGCAGACTTCACTTGACGTAGTTTTCTGGACGTTTACTGAAGAAACTCCTTTGAAGTTCATAGGTTATTGTCAGAGTTGACATAGTGTGATTGCATTTTGCGGTGATGTTTTTCATATCAAAGGCGCGTTAGCAGTGGCAGGTGCCGAGCTCTTCCCCCTCAGCTCGGTACAGGTGAACGATCAGTTTTGCTCAGGTGTCCAGCAGAGGGCGCTACGGCACCGCGTCTGAGATTTGGGGTCGGGCTGCTCTTATTTGGATTTTCGTTTGGAAATATGAAGGCCAGTTAATTGTCCACGTTTATGTGATACCTGCTGAGGCTTAGATTTTAAGGAAAGCTCTCAAGTTGTAACAGTTCCATACTGACTTGCAGTGCAGAATTATTCTTAAAAGAAATGTGCCGCAGAACTTTAACATTTTATTCTGTTTTACTAAAATGCTGATTACAGGAGGGGAACCTTCATAAGATTTGTTGTTCAACTAAGATCTATCAGTGACATAATGTAAAACTTAGCAGACTGTTTAATGAAATAAAGTTAAAACTACATTTCTATGAAGATTTATGTTTAGGGAAACAGCCTTGGGAAATGCATCTTGAAGTGGTAATGAATTTGTGTTCACCTCAAAGTAGGGAAACAGAGCTAGTAATTTTAAGCTTGGTGACCTTGCTGCTGCTGTGACTTGATTGCTGTCTGAGCTACCTTTTCCTTACATACTGATTTCTCTGCAGTGCAGTGCTTGCAATGCTTAGGTACAACACATGGACTTGCACTCTTGGTGTCTGCATTAGGGCCCTTGCTCAGTCAAAATGTAAAGTTGGAATTTTAAGGTAGTTTCTGTCTATGGCCATATGTAAAAGTTGGAGTAGATTTCTCCTGCATGCTAATCGTTTTGCTGGCTGGGAGTCATCTGTATTTTGAAACTTCAACAAAAATGGGTCAAATATTTGGTCAAAGTGCAGAAAAACCTGTACTCTGCAAGTATATTTGAACTTGCTGTAATTTTTTTCGCCCTGCTTATTCTGAGATCAGTGAAGAAGTGCACTTCAATTATTTTTTTGAACTGTCTTGTACAAGTTCACACCTGCGTGTGTGACCTAAACTCAGAATATGTGATAATCAAGATTTCTTATAAACAAAACAAAGAAAATAAACTTCTTGGAATTAACATCTAGGTCTGTTTACTAATCTGTTAGTCTCAAATTCTAATATTTAGCTTCTATTCATCTTGCTTCATGTTTGTTATTTCTAATGCTTAATGCCTGCTTTCTCTTTTTTTCCTTGCCAGGTAATTTTTTGCTTTAACCTAAAGCAATATGCATTCCACCGCAAAATTTCTGGGGTCTTTTTTCCTATCAACTTATGGAAATGACAAGCCAAGTAGTGATTTTTATGAGGTCACTTAAGAAGGGGGCAAGAAGCCATGACCACTATAATTTGTACTGTTACCACAGTGCTCAGTAAGAGTATGTGACCACAGTAGAGTATAGAGCACTCCAATGTGCTGATTTTGATTGCACCTTCTTGAGAAGCTGGGGAAATAAGGTTATTTTAATTTCCTGCTTTCTTATTTTTATGATTAGGGAAATATTCATCTAGATGCTGTACAATTCAGATGTAAAGAATAAAATACTACTTGTTCTGTATTTTTTGATCTTCTGCAGCTATTTTGCCGCAAAGATTTGAGCAGCTTTGATTATATGTTTTTGAGTAAAAAGGTATTTGTGCAACCTTTTCTTTAGAATTCTTTAATGACAAAACTGTACTTTCCTCTAGACTTGCATTCTGTTTAGCACTTCCATCAGACCTGGTCCATAAGCTGCTCAGGCATGAAAATACACATTTACCAAATGTTTTACCAAATAGGCATTCAAACATGAGAAGTATTCCGTTTTGTGAAGCAGTGCAGAGCAAATGTATTTACCTGGAAATGACAAGTAGGGTTGCTCCTTCTTTAAAGAAAAATGCCATTAGTTTTGCAGAACATCAGACAGCATAAATTGTCGTAATGTCATTTCAGAAGGAAGCATGTTAGTTCCATTCTTGTGAGAATGCAACATAGCACTAATTGATGCATCTTCTTGGTATAACGCATATTTAAAAGGTAACTCAAGTGTTTTCCTAACTCTAAAATCTCCGTCAGAAATATGCTGCTACATTCTAATTCTCTAATTAGACATGCCCGTGGAATTCAGACAAGTTTTGTCCTGCCTGTATGATGGATGGAAACTCTTTTACTTAAAAAAGCTGTCGCTTCAGTCATCATTGGATCAAATATCTAACGTTCTTTCAGTACAGAAAAGCTTGACATAGTGCTTTTTAACTACCCAAGCTCTCTTGGATCTAACTTGAGCTTTAAGAACTTGGTATATGGAACTGTTTGCTAATTTGGGGGTATTTGTTAGACAGAAGACTTCAGCATTTCCTAATGAAAAATTTTTCTTATTACTTTGTATAAGAAAGCAGAACATAAAAAAAAGTCTGGCTGGTGTATATTAGTCACTTGTTTTACTTTACTTATCCCTGACTTCCAGAACCCAGTTTTCCTCCCATGCTATTGTAATTATGTGGTTAGCACAGTGGTGTTTTAATGTGACTGGGGGGATTGGGAGCTGAGGATGGTAGGAAGGAGTGAGAGAAGTATATTATTGCTATTATTCTCATATGCAATAACATGCCATATAGTGTCAGAGCTGCATAGGAATAAACTAAATTTTTCAGAAAACAGTTTGGTCTGCCTGTAAAGATACTCAAGCAGCTGTAAGCTATTTGTTATGTTTAAAGTATTGCACAAAATCTATATGATATTCTTAGCAGTTTGAGGCTGAATTTGTTTCATTTCATTTTTAGTATTGCCTCTTCTCGTGGTTTTTATTGTACTCCTATGGGAACAAAATCATAGTTAAGCATATGTATAATACCAGTAATAAACTTCAGGATGCAAAAAAAATGAATTTTGTTGTCAGTCTTCAATTTATCTTACCTGAATTACAAAATAAGGTCTGGGATCTGATTAATCTGAGTGCATGTGTTCACTGTCTTGTTCTGTAATATTATTGCCAGACCACACAAATAGATAAGGTCAATTCTGTTTTGTCTTTTGCCTTCTGAAAAAAAATGCCAGCCTTGTCACTCACATTCTGCCTGCAACTAAGTTTGAACTGAACTGGTCTGAGTTAATCTCTTAGGTTTTGTTATGTTGAATGACATAGTTAGATTTTTACTTTGGATAATTATATTTTATTTAATGTAGAACTGATTTAAAATATATTTCTAGAACTGTGTCAGTTCTAGAAAACTGGTTGAGGAGATAAAAAAGTCAAATGTTCTTCATATAGTCTGAAAAACCAAAAATATGCATGTTAATGATGAGAGTAGAAGGGAAACTAATTTAAAACTGGATTGTAGTATGACATTAGGTAAAGCGAAAGGGATATAGTAGAAGGAGTCTTCTGAGTGAAGAGCAGTGTATTGGAGAATAGAAGAAATGTGTTAGTCTGTTAATTGCCACTTCATCAAAGATTAAAGCCTTCAGGTCTCCTCCCATTTACTTATGTTGAATTTATACTGATGTTAGGATCTAGTGGCTTAATTAATGGAAAATAGGAACTGAATGATGTAATGGGGCAAAGAGAAGAAAATGCTGAATATGTACAAGGAGCTCTACTTGCACGTGATTTTGATAAGAAGTTAAAGTTCAGAGCCCATGTATCTTACTGGATAGACGTTATGTCTATCTACATAACCTTTTCTGTAATAGGACTTGTAATCACACTTTAAACTGTGAACTTTACAGATGTGTTGTAAATTTTTCCTGAAGGCAACTTGAGTAGTTTTATTTAAAATGTCGTCCACCATTAAAAAATAAACAAGCGTATGATTGATCTGATATTAGTTGCTCCACTGCTGAACTAGCCATTGGTGTGAGATTTTAAGAATACCCTAATTCAAGGTAGTAAAGGCAAGTAAAACTGTATCTGTCAAACCTCCTGTTGGTACTAAGCAGAAATTAATGCTTAGTGATGCATTAATAATGGTTGTTTCCTTAGTTGCTCCTTAGTTAAGTAAGTTTCTATAAATTAAGTTTTGGCTAGGTTGGTTTCTGCCGTTGGAGAAACAATACAATCCTGGTCTTTTCCCTCTTCATTTTAGATTATTACGGATAGCATGATTGGGAAGTATCATTTTGGAAATAGTCTTGTAATTCAGCCAACATTCCTTCATGAACATGTGTTCTGAACGACTTCTTTGCTGTGTCTACTGTCTCAACAGGATTGCTATGTCAAAAATTCATAGTGGTTCAACAGATGATCTGTCTAATAGAGTTGTGAAAATAAGGCTGACTGAAACAGGTTTCGTTTAATATAGTGATTTGAAGTAATTAAAATGGGATTTTAACAAATTATTAAAGTGGCTTAAATGTTCTATGACATATAGATTTGAACTGTCTTGACTAGACCTAATTAGGCTAGTGCAGCTATTCTGTGTAGCCATATTTCATGTTTTTGCTTCTTGGAGCCTTCAGCATGCCAAATGTCTGAGAATGGGGTAGGTAGTACAACCTTTTAACTTGGGAATCTTCTGATTTGTGTTTTTTTTGTACTTCTAGCTCTGGGTCTCAGTTGAAGCTACAATATTAAAATACTTCTGCTAGATGATAATTGCATAAACATGGTTTCAGCTTCATACAGATGAAAATTATTAACAAAGCTATTTTTCCATTTGTTTTTTGGTGATGGTGATCCCTTAATAGATTTGCGGGCTTGCAATGTATCAATAAATTTTGATCAATTCTGAAGACTTGAATTTACCTTTTACAAAGAAGGGGGGAAATCTTAAGCTTAGCTAGAAGAGCAATACATTATCAAAATATAATCATCATATTGTAGTAGGGGAATCTGTCCTCACTTCCTGTGTTGTAACAGCAAACTTATATTTAGTGGGAACAAAAAAGAAAGTTATTGTCTTCTTACCACTCAAACATTAAGTACAGTCATACCTTCCCTTAAGTGTGAGGTTTTGTGCAGTGTTTCTAGATTATCCCTCTTTGTAAGTTATTGACGGGATAAATTGCTTTGTCAGTATGATAACAGATTTTTACTAGCTTTTGTGTTTATCTGCACTTGTGTAAAGAAAAAAAAAGCAAGCACAATCAGTTGCAAGAATGACATCAAAAATTGTAGTTTACATGCAGCAGTGTGTCTCCCCTGAACAGTAACTTGCATGTTTGTAAACAACAAAAAGGTATTGTTTTGATAA